>JARTUT010000187.1:0-38157 GCA_030674115.1 Micraspis discolor
CAAGTTCTCTCGCGAATGGAAGCTGATTTCGGTATAATGTCATACAGGGTGTGCGATTCACAATGAATCGGGTGATCGGGTGATATACGGAGTGTGCAATTTACAAGTTAATTTGATTTTTTTGCGCAAATTCGAGTTTTTGTGTTGTTTCGGGGAGTTTTGGATCTTAATTCGATAGAATATATTCGATTCATATACAGGGTGTCAGATCTGAGTAGCGCTGACATTCACCAGAGTTTTTCTCCAGCTTTCGTGCTTTTCCGCGTAAGGAGCTTAATTCAATGAAATCCCATACAGGGTGTGCCATTAACAATGATTTCGTGATCGATTGATATACAGGGTGTGCAATTTAAAAGTTCTTTCATTATTTTTGCACGCTTTCGGTTTTTTGTGCTCCTCGGGGTTTTAAGCTTTCCTTCGAGTTTCTTTGCGCGCTTTCGGTGATTTTGTGCTCCTTCGGGGTTTTTTTCGGTTCCTTTGGATATTTTTCGTTCATTCGTGGTACTTCGGGTTCTTTCAAGTTTTTCCGTGTTTCGTCGGGTTCTTTCTTCGTGGAATGCACCGAACTTGAAACGATAGAGTTAAAACGATATTCTTTCGGTTTGTTTCTTATGATGAAAGCACCCACTGCAAATCAATTATATACTGGGTGTCCCATATGCATTTTTCATCATGTTTTTCACGTGTGAAAGCTAATTTCGGTAAATGTCATACAGGGTGTGCGATTTACAATGAATTTGCGATCGGGTGATATACTGAGTGAGCACTTTACAAGTTCTTCTGTTTTTTTGCGCGCTCTCAAGTTTTTTCAAGTTTTTTTGTTCCTTCGGGTTTTTTTACGGAAAAATTATCTTCGAAACATATACGGGTGTTACATAGGAGCTCCATAGAATAATTTTGATACTTCCTTCGTGGTAATTACTGAACTCAAATAGATGGAGTAACAACGATATTCTTTTTTTTTTTTTTTCACTGCTAATCAATTGTATACTGAGTGTCTCATATGCATTCTCCTTCAAGTTTTCTCGCGAATGGGAGCGGATTTCGATAAAATGTCATACAGGGTGTGCAATTTACAATAAGTTTATGGTCGGGTGATATACGGGGTGTGCAATTTACATACTTTTGTGTTTCGGGTTTTTTTCAGGTTCCTCTAGATTTTTTGTGTTACTTGGTGTTCTTTCGTGTTTTCTCGCGTTGTTTCGTGTAATTTCGGTTTCTTTTGTATAACTTCGGTTTCTTTCGTGTTTCTTCGGACTCCTTCGTGTTTTTTCGCGTTTCTCCGTGTTTTTTCCAGTTCTTTCTAGCTTTTTCGCTTTCAACGGGTAATTTGACGTGTTTCGTGTTCCTGCGCGCTTCATTGATGTATGGGCCCTATTGATCTGCGGTCTATATTGATCTATGGTCTATATTGATCCATGGGCCAATTGAACTACTGGCCTATTGAACTACTGGCCTATGGATCTACGGGCCTATGGATCTACGGGCCTATTGATCTACCCGCTTACTAGTCTATATAATAAAGTAATAAGATCGGGGACCACAGAAAATTTTGACAGGTGGTCCCGTTAGGGACCCGGAAAGCGTAGCTTTCCTTGCGGCCCGCAGGGCCGCTCGAGAGGGAATCTTAAAACAGATCGAAAAGGCGTATCCTCTTCTAGGAGAAGCGACCCCGAAACCACCCCCGGGCGCTCTTAAAGTGCCCGAAATTTTCAAACGAAAATCGCGAAAAACGTCATTTTCGCGAAATCGCCAAAAGTGCCTCAGAAAAAAGGAAATAGGCTCCGAAGCCGAAACGCCCAGCGTCCCGGACTCGCCACATATTCCGAGAGCGAGGACGTCCGGTTTCTTAGAACCCATTAGAACTCCGGAGCCCCCTATTTCTAGGCTAAAATCCCGTAAGTAAAACGGCAATTTTAGTTTCGCCAGCCCCGCGAAACGTCAAAATCACCCATGATGCTTTCGCTCAGTGCGGGCCCCTCGAGCCTCTAAACGCATTTTCGGCGGTAGAAAATGAAACTTGAGGAAATTCCCCATCTCTGGGTACCAATTTTCATATCCAAGTAGCGAGATAAGGCCGCGAATTCTTCATTCCAAATTCGGCAATTTCCTCGATATTTCGATCAGAAGTGTCATAGTTTCTCATACGATTCCGATGATAGCCGAACGCGAGCTCCAAATTTGAAAATACGGCATCAATTTTTCGCTCGATATGGGCGGTCGAAGATTTTTCAGGCCTTCCAAGTGCTCGATTAAGAATCTACAGGAGATTCCGAATCTCTAGATACCTACCACTTTTCGTGAATCGCAAGAAAAACACCTCAAATATGCGTTTGAAAATCGTCATTTCAGGCTCTATTTTCGCGCTAATTCATTTTCGTCCTTGAAGAATGCACACAGATCGCGATGAATCGCTATACAGGCTGTGCTATCTCGAAAAAATCGCTATACAGGCTGTGCTTATGGAAAGCACTGATTTTCACCAGATTCTTTCTTCGAGAGATTTCGTGTTACTTAGGGTTCTATCATGTTTTCCGCGTTTTTTCGTATTTGGTCGGTTTCTTTCTTGGTGGAATGCACTAAACTCGAAACGATAGAGTTATAAACGATATTCTTTCGGTTTGTTTTTTATGAAGAAAGCACCCACTGCGAATCAATTATATACGGGGTGTCCCATATGCATTTTTCATCAAGTTCTCTCGCGAATGGAAGCTGATTTCGGTATAATGTCATACAGGGTGTGCGATTCACAATGAATTTGCGATCGGGTGATATACGGAGTGTGCAATTTACAAGTTAATTTGATTTTTTTTGCGCAAATTCGAGTTTTTGTGTTGTTTCGGGGAGTTTTGGATCTTAATTCGATAGAATATATTCGATTCATATACAGGGTGTCAGATCTGAGTAGCGCTGACATTCACCAGAGTTTTTCTCCAGCTTTCGTGCTTTTCCGCGTAAGGGAGCTTAATTCAATGAAATCCCATACAGGGTGTGCCATTAACAATGATTTCGTGATCGATTGATATACAGGGTGTGCAATTTAAAAGTTCTTTCATTATTTTTTGCACGCTTTCGGTTTTTTGTGCTCCCTCGGGGTTTTAAGCTTTCCTTCGAGTTTCTTTGCGCGCTTTCGGTGATTTTGTGCTCCTTCGGGGTTTTTTCGGTTCCTTTGGATATTTTTCGTTGATTCGTGGTACTTCGGGTTCTTTCAAGTTTTTCCGTGTTTCGTCGGGTTCTTTCTTCGTGGAATGCACCGAACTTGAAACGATAGAGTTAAAACGATATTCTTTCGGTTTGTTTTTTATGATGAAAGCACCCACTGCAAATCAATTATATACTGGGTGTCCCATATGCATTTTTCATCATGTTTTTTCACGTGTGAGAGCTAATTTCGGTAAAATGTCATACAGGGTGTGCGATTTACAATGAATTTGCGATCGGGTGATATACGGGGTGAGCACTTTACAAGTTCTTCTGTTTTTTTGCGCGCTCTCAAGTTTTTTCAAGTTTTTTGTGTTCCTTCGGGTTTTTTTCACGGAAAAATTATCTTCGAAACATATACGTGGTGTTACATAGGAGCTCCATAGAATAATTTTGATACTTCCTTCGTACTGAACTCGAATAGATGGAGTTACAACGATATTCTTTTGGTTTTTTTTTTCACTGCTAATCAATTGTATACTGAGTGTCTCATATGCATTCTCCTTCAAGTTTTCTCGCGAATGGGAGCGGATTTCGATAAAATGTCATACAGGGTGTGCAATTTACAATAAGTTTACGGTCGGGTGATATACGGGGTGTGCAATTTACAAGTACTTTTGTGTTTCGGGTTTTTTTCAGGTTCCTTTAGATTTTTTGTGTTACTTGGTGTTCTTTCGTGTTTTCTAGCGTTGTTTCGTGTAATTTCGGTTTCTTTCGTATAACTTCGGTTTCTTTCGTGTTTCTTCGGATTCCTTCGTGTTTTTTCGCGTTTCTCCGTGTTTTTTCCAGATCTTTCTAGCTTTTTCGCTTTCAACGGGTAATTTGACGTGTTTCGTGTTTCTGCGCGCTTCATTGATGTATGGGCCCTATTGAGCTGCGGTCTATATTGATCTATGGTCTATATTGATCCATGGGCCAATTGAACTACTGGCCTATTGAACTACTGGCCTATGGATTTACGGGCCTATGGATCTACGGGCCTATTGATCTACCCGCTTACTAGTAATAGTAATAATCAATTATTTAAATCTGTTTCTTTTTCTTTTTTGCAGAGAAGATGGAGTAGATGGAGATTGAGAAGGTAGCATTAAACATTTTTGTTTATATATTATGTCTTCCTACTGATGTAACAGAATCATTGTTTTTGTTTCTGTAGAGTCTACTTCGATTATTTGCATTAGGGCTATATTTCCTATTAAATTAATGTCGGGGGATGGAGACAATCCGAAATAAATCAGGTTAGTTTTCAGTTATTAGCCTTGTTTACCCCAAATTGTAGATGAGGGTATTTTCCCAAAATTCCTTCTTAATGATATATAATTTTATACTAGAGTGAATAGTTGATCTGGACATATTGATAAATTTTTTGAATAACATAAATATCCTTACATATCTTAATTTCCCACCCTTTATTTTTAGCCGAGTTCCAATTGCATTTTCATAATTTGAATATGAATTGTTACATTTTTCTACTGAAGTTGTATCTCATTGCTTTTCCGATCATTCAGTCGATCGATTCCTGATCAAGCTAATTTTGAACTTATTGTTTTTCAGGTATTGTATCTGTTGACGGTTTTTATGGAATATTGATATCATTTGGAAAAGTCTAATTTCTCTTTGGATTTTGCGTTCTATTTGACGATATTTGAATGGTAATAATGAAACTTTTCCTGGATTGCTTTCCAGAGTCATCCTAGAGATGGGACCGATATACAAGGGACATGTGCATAAGGTTGTCCGGCTTGGAGCTGATGTTTCTAGATATTTCGTAACATAAATGTTATTCTCCTAGACATGTCCCAGTTTCAAGCTATTGTAATTGAATAAAATGTTGTTGAGTACTCTTTTCGGTTTTATTTATGATATATTGCTTTGGTTCAATTGGATAAGATATTATAACCGAGTTATTGTTATGATGAAAATAGAATAGATATTATTTCGATTGAATGAGATAGAAGTTTAGATTTTTCATCGTATCATAGATAATGATTTTTATATTTCAAATTAATGTTTAAGAACAGTTACAGGGGTAGGTAGATTTTGTTCACTTACTTCTTTTGATAAGATTGTATTTATACGGATTGAGCAGATAGATTTATAAGACCTATTATGAATTATTCGATATTTCCGTATATCGTTTGGCATATCTTTAGAAATTTGAATCTCGACATTTTCGTTTTCCTTTTATGTATGGCATTTTCTTTAGATATAGAATGGTAATTTCATTTATGAATCTGAACGGAAACTTTGAAATTATAATAAATGTAGAATTGTTAGAATTTTGATATTCAGAAGAGATTGAATGATTATTCTCTAGATGGATCTTTGTCTGAGAACTAAATGCAAGGCGAGTGCGAGCGTCGATTTTCTGATTTTTAATTTCTTTCCTTTTCTTACCTCTGACATTTCGGACTTCAATCCTTATTATGTTTACTAGTTTTTTCGTTATTGTTCGCACTTAAGAATACCGTAATGGAGAATGTAAGTTTCGGTTTAATAGTTTGCATTTGGAATTTATACATTCAGTTATTTTACTGTGTTCCATCTAGAGAATATTGGCAGGCAGATAGGAGAGACATCTTTTATAACTGCCTCTAAAACGATAGTAGCACTTTCATATTCACTAGTTAATTTTAATAGTTTATATTTCGGGAAAAGCGAGACGGTGCCTGGTGTAAGTTCCATATTCTTTTTTCATTACCGTTTATAGTTAATGCTGCCTGGCGTGTTGTGGGGTTTCGCATGAGAAAAAAAATAACGCAGGTAGCTTTTCTTGTCGCGAGGAGAAAGAGAATTTTTTGACGGGTCGTATTCATGATTTGGATAATACGTATAAAATATATCTTGCTTGTCCGAGAACTGATTAAATCGTTGAGTTTAGCGTAGGCTGATGAAATGATTTAATACCGATGGTAAAGAAAAACGTCGACGTCGGAGTGTCGAGAGCGTCGTTTGTGATGTGTCACCCTTAGAGGCAGGTAGACGTTTCGATCGTAAAATATCTGACAAGTGCTGCAACACACGTGTTTGGTTTTTCCTTACAAGTACCTACTTTGTCGTCTAAGATAGGAACTCACGCTATGTTTTTAGGATAGTTGTTATTTTTTTCCCCAATATTGTTTCGAATAAATGAGTCATTTCAATTATTGGGGGTAGATCAGGGGTTTCCGTAAAATAGATTAAAAATGCAACTTTTTCAAAGCCGCCGAGTTTAAGTATTTATAAAGATCTAGGATTAGAGTGCGAATGAAAGTTTTTGAAACGCAGAAGAAGCCTTTTTAGAGAACGAGGTCAAAAAGATGCAGAGTTAGTTAATCGTAGAAGCAGAGAGCTCGAAGCCGATCGAAACAGTATATAGGATTTCTGTTAGTTTTGAATAATTTCATATTTATTATAAACATAGAGACGAATTTATGAGAGAGATTGACGTTTTACTTGAAGGAGCAAGGTTCAGAGTTTTGAAACCCGAGAAGTCCGTGACGTTGCTTAAAAACAATTTCCGTAGCGTAATTTTTTTCCCTGATTGGGAGGATGTTATATTGCGGGGCTCTTTACTAGAAAGTTTCCGATGATGTAGACATTGTTATCGTGAGATCGTGCAAATGGGTTTTGTTATCAACATGAAACTTAATATTCTACTTCTCGATGAATCTAGCTTTTAATTGCTCAATATTGGGATTATTTAGATGATAGCGGATCAAGAACTTGTTTGATTTATTGTTGGTGTTAATACCCGGCGATTTTTAGGGAATATTTCGGCTTTTGCGAAGCTTAGTATCATTATTCCGGACCAGTTTAGTAACTTGTGAAATATTTGAGATGAACCACCATCTTATGACTTAATAATTCACGGAAATTATAAGTTCTGAAAATATTAGGAGTTGTTTAAGAGAATTTAAAGAAAAGAGCCGATTAATCGATATTTCGAGCGATTCTAAAGCGCGGTTTGACTGAATACATCTCCGTATTGTTTGATTAAATATGCTGGCAAATGATGAGCGATAGTTTATTTCTTATTATGAGTTAGTGGATTGTTTTGTTTTAATTAAGTTTTCAGAGACTACGCAAACGCTTGTTGCTAGAATGTTTTGTGAGTAGATCTAACTTTTTAATTGTTCAATATTGGAATTGTTTGATGATATTTATGCGTATTGGGATATTGTTTGGTGGATTTTAATGGAATTTCAAGAAAAAGAACCGGTTAATCGATATTTCGAATGATTCTAAGGCGTGGTTTATGTTATCTCGTGCAGTTTGTTTTAATTAATTATTTAGAGACTACGCCGTGAAAAATTTGAACGACTAAGATTCCGGAAAAAATTTTTTTAAATTCTAGAATATTGGGTGTTAGTGTTAAGAGAATTTTCTATAAAAGGACCGATTAATTTGAGTTTGAAAAAGAGAAAGAGAGAGATAGAGACTTACTGCGTGTTATAACTTGGTATGGGAGCACTTGGTATGTTGTTGTTTCTTATATGGCGAACTTTAACTGAATAACCTAACCTAACCTAACCTAACCTAACCTTTTTTTTTTTTTTTTTTTTTGTTGCGCCCAGGGCAGAGGAATAAAGCATCATGACCTTCCCTTCCGACACTAGTTGGGAGTGGGATCAGTGTCTTCCGGTTCATGTGGGACTCTAACCCACTAAAAAAACCTCTACCCTTAAAAAGAGCGCAGACACCACTGCTCGCGCAGTATACGGTCAACGCCCAGCACTCACTCCCCCTCACTGGGAAATTGGGAATGTGAGAGAGAGCTCGTATTGCTTCCGGAAACAGGGTTCCGTTGGCCTCACGAGAAGCTCGTGAGACAACTAACCCGCCCCGTCAGTTCCGTATTCACCCGTCCCTGGTTACGGAACTACTGTACACGGGTATAGATCCATTACGGTCTTGACCCCATACACACCTTCACCATACGGTATCCAGCATGTATGATAAGGCCCTGTTCTCGAGGACTTGGCTTCCGAGGTTGTGATATAGTACCACTTCCTCTAGCCAGTCGTTCGGAAGAACTTATGCCGACTAACTCAATCTCCAGCGTCTCTAGCGGGCAACTAGGGGTTAACGCTTAGATAGAGTCATAGGATGGGAGGAATGAGGGTAATTTGGTCCACATTGAAGATGTGGAGGTTTGCTCCGGTATATCAGAAAGAATTAGCGCGAAAAAAAAAAAGTGTGCATGATGCAGAAAAGCATGGGTAAGGTATCTGCGGTAGTGTGATGAATCAAGAGAGAAAATACCGGAGCAGATTTTTAAGTGTGAAAGATGTTTATCTCAGAACATATTGAAAGGAGAATCAGATTCTCATATTGGGTAGTTGATAGCTGTTTAGAAGTTAAGGGGTTGAATTTGTAGTATACTTGTGTCATTGCGCTTCCTCATGATAGGTGAGGAGGTCGCAAGTAGAGTGAAATGAACTAATTAAAGAAGGTTATGATCAGGGTATCATAGAGATTATAGTTAGTGTAAATTTTCATAGAGACAGATGAAGATTGAATGTTAGAAGAATATCTAGTGAATATAATTTTGGGGTATGGTCATTAAATTTTCATAGAGACAGATGTAGATTTAATGTTAGAAGAATATTTAGTGCATATAATTTTGGGGTATGGTCGTTCTTGGTTCGTCGCTTATTACAGTTAGCAGGAATGTTAAATTATGTTGTATAGAGAATTGGCTAGAAGAGTTGAGAGAAGTTTTTGGAGGTATAGGTTACGTTCCGGGACAGAATATAGTTACAGCTGGCAGAGATAAGACCTGTTGTTCATGGAACTCGTAAAGTTATGTTTAGTGTGGGGATATGTTGAAGAGAATTGGATAGATTAGTAGAAAAGAATAATTGTCAGGGAGAGTGATCCGAATGAATCAGTTCTCTTGTTGTTACAGATAGACCAATTGGTGGTTTTAGGTTGTGTATTTGAACAGGGCTATATATAGGGAAAGTTTTCAAATACCTACATCAGGAGAAATATAATGAGAAGAAGCAAAATTATTTTCAGTGTTGGGTGAAGCCTATGGTTTTGGGATACTCAGCTAGATGAAAGAGTTCTCAATTATGCATATTTAATTCTCCCTTTGGGAGATATCGCTTTATTCGTATTCCTTATGTTTTTTTTTTTTTTTTTTTTTTTTTAAGAGTGATATCGAGTCCCTCCAACGGAAGATGTTGGAATGTTTTGAGAAATTGGGAATTGGTGGCGCAGCAATTTATATTGATGACATTAAGTCATCAAGGTGGGGTTCAAAATAGAGGGGAATGTTATGAAAGATTGAGATTAAAGTTAGAAGAGCGAAGTTGAGACAGTGTCAGATTTCATAGAGGTAGATGTAAGTGTAATTGTTGACAGAATAAAATACTCGGGATATATAATTAGTGATAGAGGTATACCACCTGATAATAGTAAAGTAGAATTTGTCAGAATTTATCCAGAACAAGGGTCAAGAGGGTATTCAGGGGTATTCTGAGGTATGTTATGAATTATTCCGGTTTGTTTGATCAAGCTCATCCTTTAAGAGGGCTTCTGAAGTAGGGGAATTGTTTTCGGTGAGAATGTCATCATGGAATGTTTTGATGAATTGAGGATACTTTGGCTTTACCGCCAGAGCTACGATATTATGATTAGAGATTGTATATAATATTAAAAGTAGATGCCAGTTAATTTGCTCTTGGTGCGGCAGTGTTTATGAACAATAGACAGTAGCATATTAGGTTGAATCTCTCAATCCTAGCTAGCGAGTTTATACTCAGGTTGAAAAGAATTACCTGTGGTATTATTTGTTTGTTAAATTTTTAATTTGATTTGGAGAGAGCTGGCTTTTGTATACAATAAATGGTGATAAGCAGTACGTTTACTGTTATCATTATGGTTGGTCTTATTAATTATTATTATTTTATTTTATTAATTATTATTATTTTATTTTATTTTTATTATTATTATTATGATTATTATCAATTTATTATTATGATTATTATTATTATTATTATTATTATTATTATTATTATTATTATTATTATTATTATTATTATTATTATTATTATTATTATTATTATTATTATTATTATTATTATTATTATTATTATTATTATTATTATTATTTAGTCATACCTTCCATTGTTTTCGCGTTCTTTCTCCTCTTCTGCCTTTTCCTTCATTACCTCCTTGATCCAATCCGTTATGAGGTTCCAGTTTTCCTCGTTCTCTAGCATCTTGTCTACGATGTTGTTTTTTGTGAGTTTGAAGTTTTCTTGGTCGGTGATTGCGTCCGTGAGTCTTGATCTTGTTTCGTCCCATTTCTTGCAGATCAGTATGTGATCCGGTTTGTCGAGTCCATCGCAGTTCCAGCAGGTTGCGCTGATGCTCTTTCCTATCTTTTTCCTATATGTTCCAAAGCACCCGTTTCCGCTGAGGAATTGAACCGTCTCGTATTCCAGGTCGCCGTGTTTGCGTTCCATCCATTTAAGGGGGTCTTTGATGAGAGTTTTTGTCCATCTCGCTCCTCTGTGTCTCCTTGCTTCATCTGCCCATTTCGCCTTCGTCGCCTCTCTTGCCGTCTTCCTGTGCGTTCGGTAGTTGTAGATATCTCTTCTTTCTTCGGCAAGCAGATCTGCTGGTATCATCCCGGCGATGATCAATGCCGCTATGCCTGAAACATTTTTATAAGCTCTGATTGAACTCACCACAACTCCTCTCTGGGCTTTTCTCAGTATGGCTCTTCCACTCTTGTATTTGGGGAGTGCTCCTGCCCATATCTCAGCTCCGTATAGTAGTTTGGACATGGCTGCAGCTACTAGGACTCTTCTTTTCTTTGATGCTGGGCCGTCAATTCTGGGCATTAGCTTCCTTAGCGCGTTGATTTGCGCCCTGGTCTGCTCCGCTGCGTGTTCTATGTGTCTTAGGAAGCTTAGGTCTTTGTCTAGTATGACCCCCAGGTATTTTATCTGGCTCTTTGTTTCTATTTCCACGCCGCAGATCTTCACTGTGGTTCTGTCTAGAGGTCTTCTTCCTGTAATTCTAAGAATTTCGGTCTTGTGTGGGGCCATTTCGAGACCTTTGGATATTAGCCATTTTTCTATTTTCGTTGCCATTATCTCGGCTTTATTCCAGGCTTCCTCCGTCGTTCTGCCAGTTGTTATCATGGCCAGGTCGTCGGCGTATGCTACTAGTTTTATGTCCAGGTCATCGGCGGCGAGTTCCAGAATTTCATCATATAGGATGTTCCATAGTGTTGGGCCTAAAACGGAGCCTTGTGGTACACCACATGTTAGATTTATCTTATTGTAGGCGGTTCTGAGTTTCCTGTCCTTGAAGTAGCTTTTCATTGTGTTCTGTAGGTGGGTCGGGACTCCTTTTCTCTTCAGTTCTTCGAGTATGGCTTTCCAGTCCGCTGAGTTGAAGGCGTTCTTGATGTCGAAGGTTGTCATCAGTACTATCTTCTGCGTTCGGTGAGTGCCTTCTTTTGCCCATTTGGCGAATTTGGTGACTTCCTCTATTGCTGTCACGGTGGATTTCCCCTTCCTGAATCCGTGTTGTCTATCTGAAATCAGATTCTTTTCATCTATTACCTTACGTATTCTTCCGTGGATGAGGTGTTCGTAGATTTTTCCCGCGGTGCTGAGTAGGCAGATGGGTCTAAAGCTGCTTGGCTCCGTGTCCGTTTTGCCCGGTTTCCTAACCAATACCAGGTCGGCCTCTTTCCATGTTTCTGGGAATTCTGCTTCTTTCCATAGAGCATTGTACATCTCTAGTATTTTGTTGCTGCTAGTCTCGAGGATTGCGTTCATGATTTCAGCGGTGATGCCATCCGGTCCAGGAGCCTTCTTCTTATTCATATTAGATGTTGCTTCTCGAAGTTCTTGCATGGAGAATGGTTCTGCTTCCGTGTCTGGTGTTCTCTCTTCGATATCTGAAACATTTCTATTAGGGAATAGTGTAGTAACGATACCTTCTTCAGTTTCCTCGTCCAGAATTTCCCGTATTCTTAGTCCTACTCGCTTGACTAGGATCTTGTACCCATCTCCCCATATGTCATTTTCTAGTTCATCTATTAGCTCCTTCCATTTCTCTCTTTTGCTCCTGCTGATGGCTCTTTTCAGGTTTTTGACGGTTTCCTTGTAAGTGTTTTCGTATAGTTGTGGGTTTTTCCTGCGTTTCCTTCTTTCTGTGTTACAGGTTTTCGTAAGCGTTTTTATCTCTTGATTCCACCAGTAGACAGGTTTCCTTTTGCCTTTTTGTTTATTCCTGGAGACGAGCTCGTTACAGGTGTCCTTTATCAGTTTCGTGAAAGTCTCAGGATCCAGTACGGGGGCGTCTTCTCTCAATCTTGGGTTGCATCTAAGTTTATCCTTCAGTCTTTCGAGTGTGTCGGCGTCCATTGTCCATGTTTCCCTCTTTTCTCGGTCCTTCTTGCTCCGGTTGCCTTCTATTGTGAACGTGATGTTGGCGTGGTCGGATAGCGTGTCGTTCCAAGATGCCTTCCATCCCGTGATCCGGTCGGCGAGGTCTTCCGAGCTAAGAGTGATGTCGATTATGCTCTCCTGATTTCCTCTCTTAAATGTCGGAACTTTGCCGACGTTGTGGATCACCAGTCCTAGTCTTTCAATCCAGTCCATGATTACTTTGCCTCTGGTGTCGGTGACTTTGGAACCCCAGTGTTCCGACTTGGCGTTGAAGTCTCCTGAGATGACCGCGCTCTTTCCTTCGATGGCCTGTTCCATTCCGTTAAGCCATTTTGTGAGATGTATTGGGTCGTTGTCATTGGGGGAGAAGTAGCAGCATATCACTCGTACGCCTTCTATGTCTGTCCAGCAGAATCCTTCGCCTTTCCCGTTTTTCCCTTTTCTTAGGTCTCCTCCTGCATGGATGGCGCTGGTGGTGGATTTGTCTGTATGGAGTTTCTTCTCTTTGGCTATGTACTCATTTGGTTCCTGGAGCAAAGCTAGATCAATACCTTGTGTAGTTATCTTACCCCAGAGAGCATCGTGGGCGTTTTTGCATCTTTTTAGGTTGTTGTGGATAACCGAGATTTTCTTCTTCTCTGTTTCTGCTGTCTCTTCATTAGGGTCTTGTCCGTCTTCGCTTGTCCTTTGTTCTGTTTGACTATTTTCGAGCGCTTCTTCTGTCAGTGTCTGGTTGTTTGTGTTTTCTCTTCTTGTTCTCCTTTCTCTAGTTAGCACTGGGCATTCGTTACTGTCTGCTTCGTGTCTTCTTGGTTTAATGTTTTCTTTGGAGCAGTTGGGGCAGTTCATTTTCGATATCTCAGCTCTGGTGCAATGTTTTCTTTCGTGTTTTCCTCCGCATCTCATGCATTTTGGTCCGTTGTTGCAGGAAGGACGTGTGTGTCCGATTTCACTACATCTGTGGCATATATCTATATGTCTTATCGGGGCTGTGAATATCTCGGTCTTTTTCAGTTGGAATTTCCTTCTCATGAGTAGATAATTCGCTAGTCTGGGGTCCATTTCCATCGTCCATGTTTCTCTTCCATTTTCTTCTATGTGATCAATTTTTTGCATCTGTTCCCATTCTGTGTTGAAGGTGGTTTTGATGTGTGGGTTGTTCTTGAATCCTCTATCTTTATGTAGGAAAGTTCTGTGTTTCTTCTTATATTCCTGAAAATGATCCTTCTTTTATTAGTCTAAACTCGGGTTGCTTACCGTGATTTCCGGGTCCTGCAGAATTCTTCTTTTCTTGTTGGATCCAGTTGGGTCCGCCTCTTGTCGTTTCCTCTTTTGTGGTAGTGCAGTTGGATGTTCGTCCCGAGTAGTGATAGAAGCTTCCACGGCTCAGGGGGCTCCGTGGGGCTACGCAGTCGCTTGATTTCGGTCGGTTGGTGCCTGCGCTGCACACTACGCCTACCGGGCTGAGGTATCCCTCCTCTGCTCCGTAACTATTTTTAGAGTTATGATCTGTTTCCATTTTCCTTTTCATTTCCTGTTTGGGCAGTGCGAGGCACACATCCCGTTTGTTGGGTCGTTTACCTGAAATCAGATTTTTTGGGGGGGATAGGAGGTAAGGAGGGAGGAGGTGGAGGGTCTAACCTATCCTAATGGTTTAGTTATTATCGTTTTTATATTATAATATTGTTACCGCCCGGTCCGGGTAAGGTGAGTGAGGTATTATTATGTGTGTATATTAACCGGATTGGGATATTGTTGTGTTTATGTAGTAGTGTTGAGTTTGATTAAGGTGTCTTTGTGAGTGAGGGAGGGTTTTGAAGAAAAGAGCTTTGTTTAGTTGAATGTTTTATTGTCTGTTTTTTGTGGGTTACTTTGAGTGCTTAAAGTATTAGGTCGTTGGAGGTCGTCCTGTCGCGTTGTTTGGGTTGAATATATCCGGTGGGTTGAGGGTGGGTTATTTCTTTCTTCTTATCCTGTTTAGTGTCTGAATTTGCAGTTGTTACCATACCTGCACTGTCCTTTTTGATGGAAGAGACAGATCTTAGGTATGGTTGAGTTTCCCCTTACGGGGTTGTGGAGGCATACCAGAATTCTCGTATCCGTGTTTTGGAATATTACTTCCAGCATGTTGCGGACCACCTTCCAGTCCAGGCGGTCCAGTCCGCAGCCTATGGTGGGAATCGCGAGGTTATTGACTCTGAGGTTTGCTGTCGTTTCCCTCAGAGTAGTGAGTGTGTCCCACATTGTTTTATACGTGGGTTTATTATGGGAAGCCTCTTTTGTGACCATGTAGAGAATATACCTTTCCCTAATTTTGAGGGTTAGTACTTTCCCTACCCTTGGTCCCTGTTCAAGCAGTTCGTTTATTCTGCCAAACTTTTCCCTGAAGCCCAGTGCTATGCCTTTGGACATGCGCAGGTCGGCAGCTACGCAGTGGGCTAGCGAGTATGTTTCAGGGACGGTAAAGAGGTCCTGGTGTTCTTCTGTGGTGACGCCGAATCTCGCGATCCTTCCTTGACCATAGGTCTCCATGAATTGTCTGAAATTGGGCCTTGACATGGTGCTATCTTCGCTCCGGATTGTGTTCCTGGAGCCTCCGTACGGATGGGTCCTTCCCCTGTCTTCCTGTTTCTCTTGTTTGGCTGCTTTCGGATTGTAGCCTTTGCTTGTCCCAGCTTCTTGTGTGTTTTGCCAGCGTAGGTTGTTCATTCTTGTTTGGTTTTGTTTAGTTTGTGATTATCGTCTAGGTCCTATTGGTCCTGTGGATAGGGGGGAGCTTAGTTATTGTAAATGTACGTCATTTGTTCTTCTATTTGTACGTTTAGTGTTGTCAGTTTTGTTAGAGTATTGTTAAGGTTGCTTGTTAAGGTGGTGGGTCGCTTAGGTTTTAGATTAGGCTATGTTCAATTATGAGGTAGATTGTCTGTTTCTGACTACGTTGGTTGGTTTCTGCTGTTATTTTTGTGTATAGAGTGTAAGGGAATGAATCTAGCGTGTTGTCTGTGTGCTTGATTGTCCAGAAGCTATTTGAGAGGTTTCCGTAAGATAGATTAAAATGCAACTTTTTCAAAGCCGGCGAGTTAAAGTATTTATAAAGATCTAGGATTAGAGTGCGAATGAAAGTTTTTTGAAACGCAGAAGAAGCCTTTTAGAGAACGAGGTCAAAAAGATGCAGAGTTAGTTAATCGTAAGAAGCAGAGAGCTCGAAGCCGATCGAAACAGTATATAGGATTTCTGTTAGTTTTGAATAATTTCATATTTATTATAAACATAGAGACGAATTTATGAGAGAGATTGACGTTTTACTTGAAGGAGCAAGGTTCAGAGTTTTGAAACCCGAGAAGTCCGTGACGTTGCTTAAAAACAATTTCCGTAGCGTAATTTTTTTTCCCTGATTGGGAGGATGTTATATTGCGGGGCTCTTTACTAGAAAGTTTCCGATGATGTAGACATTGTTATCGTGAGATCGTGCAAATGGGGTTTTGTTATCAACATGAAACTTAATATTCTGCTTCTCGATGAATCTAGCTTTTAATTGCTCAATATTGGGATTATTTAGATGATAGCGGATCAAGAACTTGTTTGATTTATTGTTGGTGTTAATACCCGGCGATTTTTAGGGAATATTTCGGCTTTTGCGAAGCTTAGTATCATTATTCCGGACCAGTTTAGTAACTTGTGAAATATTTGAGATGAACCACCATCTTATGACTTAATAATTCAGGGAAATTATAAGTTCTGAAAATATTAGGAGTTGTTTAAGAGAATTTAAAGAAAAGAGCCGATTAATCGATATTTCGAGCGATTCTAAAGCGCGGTTTGACTGAATACATCTCCGTATTGTTTGATTAAATATGCTGGCAAATGATGAGCGATAGTTTATTTCTTATTATGAGTTAGTGGATTGTTTTGTTTTAATTAAGTTTTCAGAGACTACGCAAACGCTTGTTGCTAGAATGTTTTGTGAGTAGATCTAACTTTTTAATTGTTCAATATTGGAATTGTTTGATGATATTTATGCGTATTGGGATATTGTTTGGTGGATTTTAATGGAATTTCAAGAAAAAGAACCGGTTAATCGATATTTCGAATGATTCTAAGGCGTGGTTTATGTTATCTCGTGCAGTTTGTTTTAATTAATTATTTAGAGACTACGCCGTGAAAAATTTGAACGACTAAGATTCCGGAAAAAATTTTTTTTAAATTCTAGAATATTGGGTGTTAGTGTTAAGAGAATTTTCTATAAAAGGACCGATTAATTTGAGTTTGAAAAAGAGAAAGAGAGAGATAGAGACTTACTGCGTGTTATAACTTGGTATGGGAGCACTTGGTATGTTGTTGTTTCTTATATGGCGAACTTTAACTGAATGAATGTAATTTTTTCAAACGTTCCCCTTGAAGCTGTATCTGCGTCGGAAGGTGGAGGGGGGATTGTTTAAATCTATCTGTGCTTTGCGCATTGCTATATTATTTTTTTTTTTTTTATGACGTGGATATAAGTGCGCGGGTATTATAGAAAAGAGTTTGGTAAATTCGATAATTAATCGGGGGATTGTTTTTTCGTATATTGTTATATTGCGGTATTTGTCGACGCCACTGGGTTCGTTATTTGCGAATGGGACGCGTGTCGTCGTTTTTTCTTTTATAGATTTCATCTTACTCGTACGCGATCCTAGGCGATTTGGCGTTAGAGGGCGCGTCGTTGTCTAGATCGCGCCGGTATAGGAGTGTATTTGTTTTGCGTGTACTTCGGTAATCCGTCTGTAGGTGTCGACGGCGGCACGTTTCGGATTATCGAGATGATTTTTTAATTTTATACTTTTGAGAGTTGGTCTGGAGCCCCTTTTTTCTCACTGTTTAAATGATTAGATAGAAGACATTTGTTTCCGTCCAGGATTGACTCCTGTCTCTGTGGTCTGGGTTTCATAGAGCTGGACATATAGACAGTAGCAGGGGCCCCGAGTTAACCTATATCTTGGTGGAAGCACGAATTCGATTCAACGAAAAGAGGAATTTCAGATAATTAATAATATTTCTTTTTAGTTCATTGAGTTACGGTAAAGCACGAGCAGCTTCCTTTGGCAAGTAATGAAAGCAGATGTTAAAGAATGGTTAGAGATATGAACAGTAAATGGAGTAGGTAGATGCTTGGTATTAAGATCGATCAAGTAGGTCATTACGATGTCTGCGTAAAAAGCTGCCATACTATATGTACAACAGAGAGGGATATCTAGCAAGTGATTGAATCAATGATTTGATATCATATCAAATAGCGTGAAGATTCTACCTTTGCATGGTAGAGGATATACAACTTCATTCGACCAGTGATGTAAGCAGAGGTTATATAGAATGTTCCTCCAGTATCAAGTAGGTAAAAAGGTGGATAATTCTATGTTAAAGCCCCCTCTAGACGTTTATTATGTTTTAGAATTGACGGAGCTTTTTTAGAAGGTGATTTAGGAGAGTCTCTTTATTAAAACTGACTCTGTTAGAGCGAGTACTTAGTTCTGACTTTGGGTCGTCATGTCTGTTATTATGGAGCATTATCAAGGGTGGACGAACGTTCCAAAAACCCTTGTTATCATTGAGAGACGTTCTATATTTCTCAAAGGAAGCCTTTTCTTTCTGGATTTTCATTTTCCTAGATTCTTTCTAATTCTGACGTACATCATCAAGGTGTTTATTTTTTATGAGGAATGAAAGAGAAAAAACATTCTAAGTATGATTTTGATTACAGGTATCTTTCGAGTCTTTACGTTTGAATGGAGAAAGGTTGGGCTAAAGTTTGTCGAATGACTTAACAGGAAATGTTCGGAGCTGCAGACTATCGTAGGTAATTACTTATTACGTGCTGGGGGTTATCGAATTGAGAATATATCCTTTATAAGTAGATGCGCAATTGAGAAGTAATACTGCTTCGATAACATTGGATTTGAAGGAGATTTAATCAAGGGTATTTTTCAGTTAATGGCCTGTTTTGCCAGATTATTTTCCAAAATTACCAGATTTTCCCTTCCCTCCGTGTTCTATTTAGTTGTATTCTTAAAATAATAATAAAAAATAAAATAATAATAGTAATAATCAATTATTTAAATCTGTTTCTTTTTCTTTTTTGCAGAGAAGATGGAGTAGATGGAGATTGAGAAGGTAGCATTAAACATTTTTGTTTATATATTATGTCTTCCTACTGATGTAACAGAATCATTGTTTTTGTTTCTGTAGAGTCTACTTCGATTATTTGCATTAGGGCTATATTTCCTATTAAATTAATGTCGGGGGATGGAGACAATCCGAAATAAATCAGGTTAGTTTTCAGTTATTAGCCTTGTTTACCCCAAATTGTAGATGAGGGTATTTTCCCAAAATTCCTTCTTAATGATATATAATTTTATACTAGAGTGAATAGTTGATCTGGACATATTGATAAATTTTTTGAATAACATAAATATCCTTACATATCTTAATTTCCCACCCTTTATTTTTAGCCGAGTTCCAATTGCATTTTCATAATTTGAATATGAATTGTTACATTTTTCTACTGAAGTTGTATCTCATTGCTTTTCCGATCATTCAGTCGATCGATTCCTGATCAAGCTAATTTTGAACTTATTGTTTTTCAGGTATTGTATCTGTTGACGGTTTTTATGGAATATTGATATCATTTGGAAAACTCTAATTTCTCTTTGGATTTTGCGTTCTATTTGACGATATTTGAATGGTAATAATGAAACTTTTCCTGGATTGCTTTCCAGAGTCATCCTAGAGATGGGACCGATATACAAGGGACATGTGCATAAGGTTGTCCGGCTTGGAGCTGATGTTTCTAGATATTTCGTAACATAAATGTTATTCTCCCTAGACATGTCCCAGTTTCAAGCTATTGTAATTGAATAAAATGTTGTTGAGTACTCTTTTCGGTTTTATTTATGATATATTGCTTTGGTTCAATTGGATAAGATATTATAACCGAGTTATTGTTATGATGAAAATAGAATAGATATTATTTCGATTGAATGAGATAGAAGTTTAGATTTTTCATCGTATCATAGATAATGATTTTTATATTTCAAATTAATGTTTAAGAACAGTTACAGGGGTAGGTAGATTTTGTTCACTTACTTCTTTTGATAAGATTGTATTTATACGGATTGAGCAGATAGATTTATAGGACCTATTATGAATTATTCGATATTTCCGTTAATAGTAATAATCAATTATTTAAATCTGTTTCTTTTTCTTTTTTGCAGAGAAGATGGAGTAGATGGAGATTGAGAAGGTAGCATTAAACATTTTTGTTTATATATTATGTCTTCCTACTGATGTAACAGAATCATTGTTTCTGTTTCTGTAGAGTCTACTTCGATTATTTGCATTGGGGCTATATTTCCTATTAAATTAATGTCGGGGGATGGAGACAGTCCGAAATAAATCAGGTTAGTTTTCAGTTATTAGCCTTGTTTACCCCAAATTGTAGATGAGGGTATTTTCCCAAAATTCCTTCTTAATGATATATAATTTTATACTAGAGTGAATAGTTGATCTGGACATATTGATAAATTTTTGAATAACATAAATATCCTTACATATCTTAATTTCCCACCCTTTATTTTTTAGCCGAGTTCCAATTGCATTTTCATAATTTGAATATGAATTGTTACATTTTTTCTACTGAAGTTGTATCTCATTGCTTTTCCGATCATTCAGTCGATCGATTCCTGATCAAGCTAATTTTGAACTTATTGTTTTTCAGGTATTGTATCTGTTGACGGTTTTATGGAATATTGATATCATTTGGAAAAGTCTAATTTCTCTTTGGATTTTGCGTTCTATTTGACGATATTTGAATGGTAATAATGAAACTTTTCCTGGATTGCTTTCAGAGTCATCCTAGAGATGGGACCGATATACAAGGGACATGTGCATAAGGTTGTCCGGCTTGGAGCTGATGTTTCTAGATATTTCTGTAACATAAATGTTATTCTCCCTAGACATGTCCCAGTTTCAAGCTATTGTTATTGAATAAAATGTTGTTGAGTACTCTTTTCGGTTTTATTTATGATATATTGCTTTGGTTCAATTGGATAAGATATTATAACCGAGTTATTGTTATGATGAAAATAGAATAGATATTATTTCGATTGAATGAGATAGAAGTTTAGATTTTTCATCGTATCATAGAGAATGATTTTTATATTTCAAATTAATGTTTAGGAACAGTTACAGGGGTAGGTAGATTTTGTTCACTTACTTCTTTTGATAAGATTGTATTTATACGGATTGAGCAGATAGATTTATAGGACCTATTATGAATTATTCGATATTTCCGTATATCGTTTGGCATATCTTTAGAAATTTGAATCTCGACATTTTCGTTTTCCTTCTATGTATGGCATTTTCTTTAGATATAGAATGGTAATTTCATTTATGAATCTGAACGGAAACTTTGAAATTATAATAAATGTAGAATTGTTAGAATTTTGATATTCAGAAGAGATTGAATGATTATTCTCTAGATGGATCTTTGTCTGAGAACTAAATGCAAGGCGAGTGCGAGCGTCGATTTTCTGATTTTTAATTTCTTTCCTTTTCTTACCTCTGACATTTCGGACTTCAATCCTTATTATGTTTACTAGTTTTTCCGTTATTGTTCGCACTTAAGAATACCGTAATGGAGAATGTAAGTTTCGGTTTAATAGTTTGCATTTGGAATTTATACATTCAGTTATTTTACTGTGTTCCATCTAGAGAATATTGGCAGGCAGATGGGAGAGACATCTTTTATAACTGCCTCTAAAACGATAGTAGCACTTTTCATATTCATTAGTTAATTTTAATAGTTTATATTTCGGGAAAAGCGAGACGGTGCCTGGTGTAAGTTCCATATTCTTTTTTCATTACCGTTTATAGTTAATGCTGCCTGGCGTGTTGCGGGGTTTCGCATGAGGAAAGAATAACGCAGGTAGCTTTTCTTGTCGCGAGAAGAAAGAGAATTTTTTTGACGGGTCGTATTCATGATTTGATAATACGTATAAAATATATCTTGCTTGTCCGAGAACTGATTAAATCGTTGAGTTTAGCGTAGGCTGATGAAATGATTTAATACCGATGGTAAAGAAAACGTCGACGTCGGAGTGTCGAGAGCGTCGTTTGTGATGTGTCACCCTTAGAGGCAGGTAGACGTTTCGATCGTAAAATATCTGACAAGTGCTGCAACACACGTGTTTGGTTTTTCCTTACAAGTACCTACTTTGTCGTCTAAGATAGGAACTCACGCTATGTTTTTAGGATAGTTGTTATTTTTTCCCAATATTGTTTCGAATAAATGAGTCATTTCAATTATTGGGGTAGATCAGGGTTTCCGTAAAATAGATTAAAAATGCAACTTTTTCAAAGCCGCCGAGTTTAAGTATTTATAAAGATCTAGGATTAGAGTGCGAATGAAAGTTTTTGAAACGCAGAAGAAGCCTTTTTTAGAGAACGAGGTCAAAAGATGCAGAGTTAGTTAATCGTAAGAAGAGAGAGCTCGAAGCCGATCGAAACAGTATATAGGATTTCTGTTAGTTTTGAATAATTTCATATTTATTATAAACATAGAGACGAATTTATGAGAGAGATTTACGTTTTACTTGAAGGAGCAAGGTTCAGAGTTTTGAAACCCGAGAAGTCCGTGACGTTGCTTAAAAACAATTTCCGTAGCGTAATTTTTTTTTCCCTGATTGGGAGGATGTTATATTGCGGGGCTCTTTACTAGAAAGTTTCCGATGATGCAGACATTGTTATCGAGAGATCGTGCAAATGGGGTTTTGTTATCAACATGAAACTTAATATTCTGCTTCTCGATGAATCTAGCTTTTTTAATTGCTCAATATTGGGATTATTTAGATGATAGCGGATCAAGAACTTGTTTGATTTATTGTTGGTGTTAATACCCGGCGATTTTTAAACCTAACCTAACCTAACCTAACCTAACCTTTTTTTTTTTTTTTTTTTTTTGGTTGCGCCCAGGGCAGAGGAAGAAAGCATCATGTTCTTTCCTTCCGACACTAGTTGGGAGTGGGATCAGTGTCTTCCGGGTCGTGTGGGACTCTAACCCACTAAAAAAACCTCTACCCTTAAAAAGAGCGCAGACACCACTGCTCGCGCAGTATACGGTCAACGCCCAGCACTCACTCCCCCTCACTGGGAAATTGGGAATGTGAGAGAGAGCTCGTATTGCTTCCGGAAACAGGGTTCCGTTGGCCTCACGAGAAACTCGTGAGACAACTAACCCGCCCCGTCAGTTCCGTATTCACCCGTCCCTGGTTACGGAACTACTGTACACGGGTATAGATCCATTACGGTCTTGACCCCATACACACCTTCACCATGCGGTATCCAGCATGTATGGTAAGGCCCTGTTCTCGAGGACTTGGCTTCCGAGGTTGTGATATAGTACCACTTCCTCTAGCCAGTCGTTCGGAAGAACTTATGCCGACTAACTCAATCTCCAGCGTCTCTAGCGGGCAGCTAGGGGTTAACGCTTAGATAGAGTCATAGGATGGGAGGAATGAGGGTAATTTGGTCCACATTGAAGATGTGGAGGTTTGCTCCGGTATATCAGAAAGAATTAGCGCGAAAAAAGTGTGCATGATGCAGAAAAGCATGGGTAAGGTATCTGCGGTAGTGTGATGAATCAAGAGAGAAAATACCGGAGCAGATTTTTAAGTGTGAAAGATGTTTATCTCAGAACATATTGAAAGGAGAATCAGATTCTCATATTGGGTAGTTGATAGCTGTTTAGAAGTTAAGGGGTTGAATTTGTAGTATACTTGTGTCATTGCGCTTCCTCATGATAGGTGAGGAGGTCGCAAGTAGAGTGAAATGAACTAATTAAAGAAGGTTATGATCAGGGTATCATAGAGAATTATAGTTAGTGTAAATTTTCATAGAGACAGATGAAGATTGAATGTTAGAAGAATATTTAGTGAATATAATTTTGGGGTATGGTCATTAAATTTTCATAGAGACAGATGTAGATTTAATGTTAGAAGAATATTTAGTGCATATAATTTTGGGGTATGGTCATTCTTGGTTCGTCGCTTATTACAGTTAGCAGGAATGTTAAATTATGTTGTATAGAGAATTGGCTAGAAGAGTTGAGAGAAGTTTTTGGAGGTATAGGTTACGTTCCGGGACAGAATATAGTTACAGCTGGCAGAGATAAGACCTGTTGTTCATGGAACTCGTAAAGTTCCGTTTAGTGTGGGGATATGTTGAAGAGAATTGGATAGATTAGTAGAAAAGAATAATTGTCAGGGAGAGTGATCCGAATGAATCAGTTCTCTTGTTGTTACAGATAGACCAATTGGTGGTTTTAGGTTGTGTATTTGAACAGGGCTATATAGGGAAAGTTTTCAAATACCTACATTAGGAGAAATATAATGAGAAGAAGCAAAATTATTTTCAGTGTTAGGTGTAGCCTATGGTTTTGGGATACTCAGCTAGATGAAAGAGTTCTCAATTATGCATATTTAATTCTCCCTTTGGGAGTGATTTTTTTTTTTTTTTTTTTTTTTTAAGAGTGATATCGAGTCCCTCCAACGGAAGATGTTGGAATGTTTTGAGAAATTGGGAATTGGTGGCGCAGCAATTTATATTGATGACATTTAGTCATCAAGGTGGGGTTCAAAATAGAGGGGAATGTTATGAAAGATTGAGATTAAAGTTAGAAGAGCGAAGTTGAGACAGTGTCAGATTTCATAGAGGTAGATGTAAGTGTAATTGTTGACAGAATAAAATACTTGGGATATATAATTAGTGATAGAGGTATACCACCTGATAATAGTAAAGTAGAATTTGTCAGAATTTATCCAGAACAAGGGTCAAGAGGGTATTCAGGGGTATTCTGAGGTATGTTATGAATTATTCCGGTTTGTTTGATCAAGCTCATCCTTTAAGAGGGCTTCTGAAGTAGGGGAATTGTTTTCGGTGAGAATGTCATCATGGAATGTTTTGATGAATTGAGGATACTTTGGCTTTACCGCCAGAGCTACGATATTATGATCAGAGATTGTATATAATATTAAAAGTAGATGCCAGTTAATTTGCTCTTGGTGCGGCAGTGTTTATGAACAATAGACAGTAGCATATTAGGTTGAATCTCTCAATCCTAGCTAGCGAGTTTATACTCAGGTTGAAAAGAATTACCTGTGGTATTATTTGGTTGTTAAATTTTTAATTTGATTTGAAGAGAGCTGGCTTTTGTATACAATAAATGGTGATAAGCAGTACGTTTACTGTTATCATTATGGTTGTTCCCGTCTTATTAATTATTATTATTTTATTTTATTTTTATTGTTATTATTATGATTATTATCAATTTATTATTATTATATATATTATTATTATTATTATTATTATTATTATTATTATTATTATTATTATTATTATTATTATTATTATTATTATTATTATTATTATTATTATTATTATTATTATTATTATTATTATTATTATTATTTAGTCATACCTTCCATTGTTTTCGCGTTCTTTCTCCTCTTCTGCCTTTTCCTTCATTACCTCCTTGATCCAATCCGTTATGAGGTTCCAGTTTTCCTCGTTCTCTAGCATCTTGTCTACGATGTTGTTTTTTGTGAGTTTGAAGTTTTCTTGGTCGGTGATTGCGTCCGTGAGTCTTGATCTTGTTTCGTCCCATTTCTTGCAGATCAGTATGTGATCCGGTTTGTCGAGTCCATCGCAGTTCCAGCAGGTTGCGCTGATGCTCTTTCCTATCTTTTTCCTATATGTTCCAAAGCACCCGTTTCCGCTGAGGAATTGAACCGTCTCGTATTCCAGGTCGCCGTGTTTGCGTTCCATCCATTTAAGGGTCTTTGATGAGAGTTTTTGTCCATCTCGCTCCTCTGTGTCTCCTTGCTTCATCTGCCCATTTCGCCTTCGTCGCCTCTCTTGCCGTCTTCCTGTGCGTTCGGTAGTTGTAGATATCTCTTCTTTCTTCGGCAAGCAGATCTGCTGGTATCATCCCGGCGATGATCAATGCCGCTATGCCTGAAACATTTTTATAAGCTCTGATTGAACTCACCACAACTCCTCTCTGGGCTTTTCTCAGTATGGCTCTTCCACTCTTGTATTTGGGGAGTGCTCCTGCCCATATCTCAGCTCCGTATAGTAGTTTGGACATGGCTGCAGCTACTAGGACTCTTCTTTTCTTTGATGCTGGGCCGTCAATTCTGGGCATTAGCTTCCTTAGCGCGTTGATTTGCGCCCTGGTCTGCTCCGCTGCGTGTTCTATGTGTCTTAGGAAGCTTAGGTCTTTGTCTAGTATGACCCCCAGGTATTTTATCTGGCTCTTTGTTTCTATTTCCACGCCGCAGATCTTCACTGTGGTTCTGTCTAGAGGTCTTCTTCCTGTAATTCTAAAATTTCGGTCTTGTGTGGGGCCATTTCGAGACCTTTGGATATTAGCCATTTTTCTATTTTCGTTGCCATTATCTCGGCTTTATTCCAGGCTTCCTCCGTCGTTCTGCCAGTTGTTATCATGGCCAGGTCGTCGGCGTATGCTACTAGTTTTATGTCCAGGTCATCGGCGGCGAGTTCCAGAATTTCATCATATAGGATGTTCCATAGTGTTGGGCCTAAAACAGAGCCTTGTGGTACACCACATGTTAGATTTATCTTATTGTAGGCGGTTCTGAGTTTCCTGTCCTTGAAGTAGCTTTTCATTGTGTTCTGTAGGTGGGTCGGGACTCCTTTTCTCTTCAGTTCTTCGAGTATGGCTTTCCAGTCCGCTGAGTTGAAGGCGTTCTTGATGTCGAAGGTTGTCATCAGTACTATCTTCTGCGTTCGGTGAGTGCCTTCTTTTGCCCATTTGGCGAATTTGGTGACTTCCTCTATTGCTGTCACGGTGGATTTCCCCTTCCTGAATCCGTGTTGTCTATCTGAAATCAGATTCTTTTCATCTATTACCTTACGTATTCTTCCGTGGATGAGGTGTTCGTAGATTTTTCCCGCGGTGCTGAGTAGGCAGATGGGTCTAAAGCTGCTTGGCTCCATGTCCGTTTTGCCCGGTTTCCTAACCAATACCAGGTCGGCCTCTTTCCATGTTTCTGGGAATTCTGCTTCTTTCCATAGAGCATTGTACATCTCTAGTATTTTGTTGCTGCTAGTCTCGAGGATTGCGTTCATGATTTCAGCGGTGATGCCATCCGGTCCAGGAGCCTTCTTCTTATTCATATTAGATGTTGCTTCTCGAAGTTCTTGCATGGAGAATGGTTCTGCTTCCGTGTCTGGTGTTCTCTCTTCGATATCTGAAACATTTCTATTAGGGAATAGTGTAGTAACGATACCTTCTTCAGTTTCCTCGTCCAGAATTTCCCGTGTTCTTAGTCCTACTCGCTTGACTAGGATCTTGTACCCATCTCCCCATATGTCATTTTCTAGTTCATCTATTAGCTCCTTCCATTTCTCTCTTTTGCTCCTGCTGATGGCTCTTTTCAGGTTTTTGACGGTTTCCTTGTAAGTGTTTTCGTATAGTTGTGGGTTTTTCCTGCGTTTCCTTCTTTCTGTGTTACAGGTTTTCGTAAGCGTTTTTATCTCTTGATTCCACCAGTAGACAGGTTTCCTTTTGCCTTTTTGTTTATTCCTGGAGACGAGCTCGTTACAGGTGTCCTTTATCAGTTTCGTGAAAGTCTCAGGATCCAGTACGGGGGCGTCTTCTCTCAGTCTTGGGTTGCATCTAAGTTTATCCTTCAGTCTTTCGAGTGTGTCGGCGTCCATTGTCCATGTTTCCCTCTTTTCTCGGTCCTTCTTGCTCCGGTTGCCTTCTATTGTGAACGTGATGTTGGCGTGGTCGGATAGCGTGTCGTTCCAAGATGCCTTCCATCCCGTGATCCGGTCGGCGAGGTCTTCCGAGCTAAGAGTGATGTCGATTATGCTCTCTGATTTCCTCTCTTAAATGTCGGAACTTTGCCGACGTTGTGGATCACCAGTCCTAGTCTTTCAATCCAGTCCATGATTACTTTGCCTCTGGACGTCGGTGACTTTGGAACCCCAGTGTTCCGACTTGGCGTTGAAGTCTCCTGAGATGACCGCGCTCTTTCCTTCGATGGCCTGTTCCATTCCGTTAAGCCATTTTGTGAGATGTATTGGGTCGTTGTCATTGGGGGAGAAGTAGCAGCATATCACTCGTACGCCTTCTATGTCTGTCCAGCAGAATCCTTCGCCTTTCCCGTTTTTCCCTTTTCTTAGGTCTCCTCCTGCATGGATGGCGCTGGTGGTGGATTTGTCTGTATGGAGTTTCTTCTCTTTGGCTATGTACTCATTTGGTTCCTGGAGCAAAGCTAGATCAATACCTTGTGTAGTTATCTTACCCCAGAGAGCATCGTGGGCGTTTTTGCATCTTTTTAGGTTGTTGTGGATAACCGAGATTTTCTTCTTCTCTGTTTCTGCTGTCTCTTCATTAGGGTCTTGTCCGTCTTCGCTTGCCCTTTGTTCTGTTTGACTATTTTCGAGCGCTTCTTCTGTCAGTGTCTGGTTGTTTGTGTTTTCTCTTCTTGTTCTCCTTTCTCTAGTTAGCACTGGGCATTCGTTACTGTCTGCTTCATGTCTTCTTGGTTTAATGTTTTCTTTGGAGCAGTTGGGGCAGTTCATTTTCGATATCTCAGCTCTGGTGCAATGTTTTCTTTCGTGTTTTCCTCCGCATCTCATGCATTTAGGTCCGTTGTTGCAGGAAGGACGTGTGTGTCCGATTTCACTACATCTGTGGCATATATCTATATGTCTTATCGGGGCTGTGAATATCTCGGTCTTTTTCAGTTGGAATTTCCTTCTCATGAGTAGATAATTCGCTAGTCTGGGGTCCATTTCCATCGTCCATGTTTCTCTTCCATTTTCTTCTATGTGATCAATTTTTTGCATCTGTTCCCATTCTGTGTTGAAGGTGGTTTTGATGTGTGGGTTGTTCTTGAATCCCTCTATCTTTATGTAGGAAAGTTCTGTGTTTCTTCTTATATTCCTGAAAATGATCCTTCTTTTTATTAGTCTAAACTCGGGTTGCTTACCGTGATTTCCGGGTCCTGCAGAATTCTTCTTTTTCTTGTTGGATCCAGTTGGGTCCGCCTCTTGTCGTTTCCTCTTTTGTGGTAGTGCAGTTGGATGTTCGTCCCGAGTAGTGATAGAAGCTTCCACGGCTCGGGGGCTCCGTGGGGCTACGCAGTCGCTTGATTTCGGTCGGTTGGTGCCTGCGCTGCACACTACGCCTACCGGGCTGAGGTATCCCTCCTCTGCTCCGTAACTATTTTTAGAGTTATGATCTGTTTCCATTTTCCTTTTCATTTCCTGTTTGGGCAGTGCGAGGCACACATCCCGTTTGTTGGGTCGTTTACCTGAAATCAGATTTTTTGGGGGGGTGATAGGAGGTAAGGAGGGAGGAGGTGGAGGGTCTAACCTATCCTAATAGTTTAGTTATTATCGTTTTTATATTATAATATTGTTACTGCCCGGTCCGGGTAAGGTGAGTGAGGTATTATTATGTGTGTATATTAACCGGATTTGGATATTGTTGTATTTATGTAGTAGTGTTGAGTTTGATTAAGGTGTCTTTGAGAGTGAGGGAGGGTTTTGAAGAAAAGAGCTTTGTTTAATTGAATGTTTTATTGTCTGTTTTTTGTGGGTTACTTTGAGTGCTTAAAGTATTAGGTCGTTGGAGGTCGTCCTGTCCGTTGTTTGGGTTGAATATATATGGTGGGCTGAGGGTGGGTTATTTCTTTCTTCTTATCCTGTTTAGTGTCTGAATTTGCAGTTGTTACCATACCTGCACTGTCCTTTTTGATGGAAGAGACAGATCTTAGGTATGGTTGAGTTTCCCCTTACGGGGTTGTGGAGGCATACCAGAATTCTCGTATCCGTGTTTTGGAATATTACTTCCAGCATGTTGCGGACCACCTTCCAGTCCAGGCGGTCCAGCCCGCAACCTATAGTGGGAATAGCTAGGTTCTTTATTCTTAGTTTTCCTGTTATTTCCCTTAGGGTTGTGAGTGTGTCCCACATAGTTTCATAGGTTGGTTTTCCATATGATACCTCTTTGGTGATCATATAAAGAATATACCTTCCTTTATCTTTGAGGCTTAATACCTTCCTAACTGCTGGTCTCTGTACCAGCAGTTCATTTATCCTGCCGAACTTTCCTCTGAATCCTAGAGCTATGCCTTTGGACATGCGGAGGTCGGCGGCCACGCAGTGTGCTAGAGAGAATAGTTCAGGGACCGTAAATAGGTCCTGAGTTTCTTCTGTGGTGACCCCGAATCTTGCCACCCTTCCTGAGCTATAGGTTCCCATGAACTGCTCGAAGTTGAGCCTTGCACTGTTGACGTTTTCTTTTGGCTGGGGTTTTTTAGGGTCGCTTTTACTCCGGCTAGTGTTACTGGCTTTTTTGTAGGGATGGGTCATATCCCTATCCTTTTGTTTGTTTTTGGGGACTTTGGGCTTGTATTCTCCGCTTGTCCCGGCTTCTTGTGTACTTTGTCTGGGAGTACTGTCGGCTTGGTATTTTCCCTGTTCCATTTTGCTTAGTATTTTGCAAAGGGGATGATGTTGTTGTGGGACCTGTATAAGAAGAGGGAGGGAGGAGTTTCGTTATTGTATGTATGTAATATGTTTTTCATTTGTTGTCTAGTGTTGTTAGTCTGTTAGGAATAGTTATAGTGTTTTGTTAGGGTGGTGAGTAGTGCTTATTTTGGTTTTATGCTGCATATGCTTATTAGGTAGTTTGTCGGTTTCTGATTATGTTTATTGTTTTGGTTTTCATGTTTGTTATGTTTGCATGTGTAGTGTAAGGGTATGAGTCTAGTGAGTCGTCTGTGTACTTGATAGTCAGGGAGCTAGTTGACACATTTCCGTTAGATAGATTAAAAGTGCAAATTTTTTAAAGCCGGCGAGTTAAAGTATTTATAAAGATCTATGATTAGAGTGTCGAGATGAAGATTTTTGTTTTCAGAGACTACGCAAACGCTTGTTGCTAGAATGTTTTGTGAGTAGATCTAACTTTTTAATTGTTCAATATTGGAATTGTTTGATGATATTTATGCATATTGGGATATTGTTTGGTGGATTTTAATTGAATTTCAAGAAAAAGAACCGGTTAAATCAATCTTTCGAATGATTCTAAGGCGTGGTTTATGTTATCTCGTGCGAGTTTGTTTTAATTAATTATTTAAAGACTACGCCGTGAAAAATTTGAACGACTAAGATTCCGGAAAAATTTTTTAAAATTCTAAAATATTAGGTGTTAGTGTTAAGAAAATTTTTCTATAAAAGCGACCGATTAATTTGAGTTTGAAAAAGAGAAAGAGAGAGAGAGACTTACTGCGTATTATAACTTGGTATGGGAGCACTTGAGTATGTTGTTACTGCTTATATGGCGAACTTTAACTGAATGAATGTAATTTTTCAAACGTTCTTTGAAGCTGTATCTGCGTCTGGAAGGTGGAAAGGGATTGTTTAAATCTATCTGTGCTTGCGCATTGCTATATTATTTTTTTTTTATGACGTGGATATAAGTGCGCGGGTATTATAGAAAAGAGTTTGGTAAATTCGATAATTAATCGGGGATTGTTTTTTCAGTATATTGTTATATTGCGGTATTTGTCGACGCCACTGGGTTCGTTATTTGCGAATGGGACGCGTGTCGTCGTTTTTTTCTTTTATAGATTTCATCTTGCTCATTCGTACGCGATCCTAGGCGATTTAGCGGTTAGAGGGCGCGTCGTTGTCTAGATCGCGCCGGTATAGGAGTATTTGTTTTGCGTGTGTACTTCGGTAATCCGTCTGTAGGTGTCGACGGCGGCACGTTTCGGATTATCGAGATGATTTTTAATTTTATACTTTGAGAGTTGGTCTGGAGGCCCTTTTCTCACTGTTTAAATGATTAGATAGAAGACATTTGTTTCCGTCCAGGATTGACTCCTGTCTCTGTGGTCTGGGTTTCATAGAGCTGGACATATCAGACAGTAGCAGGGCCCTGAGTTAACCTATATCTTGGTGGAAGCACGAATTCGATTCAACGAAAGAGGAATTTCAGATAATTAATAATCTTTCTTTTTAGTTCATTGGAGTTACGGTAAAGCCTGATACAGCCTATATTTGCAAATGGAAAGCAGATGTTAAAGAATGGTTAGAGATATGAACAATAAATGGAGTAGGTAGATGCTTGGTGTAAGATCGATCAAGTAGGTCATTACGATGTCTGCGTAAAAAAGCTGCCATACTATATGTACAACAGAGAGGGATTATCTAGCAAGTGGATTGAATCAATGATTTGATATCACATCAAATAGCGTGAAGATTCTACCTTTTTGCATGGTGAAGATATACAACTTCATTCGACCAGTGATGTAATACAGAGGTTTATAGAATGTTCCTCCAGTATCAAGTAGGTAAAAGGGTGGATAATTCTAGCGTTAAAGCCCCTCTGAGACGTTTATTATGTTTAGAATTGATTTGGGCTTTTTTAGAAGGTGATTTAGAGAGTCTCTTTTATTAAACTGACTCTGTTAGAGCGAGTACTTAGTTCTGACTTTGGGTCGTCATGTCTGTTATTATGGAGCATTATCATCAGCGGTGGACGAACGTTCCAAAACCCTTGTTATCATTGAGACATTCCATATTTCTCAAAGGAAGCCTTTTTCTTTCTGGATTTTCATTTTCCTAGATTCTTTCTAAGTGCTGACGTACATCATCAAGGTGTTTATTTTTTATGAGGAATGAAGAGAAAAACATTCTAAGTATGATTTTTGATTACAGGTATCTTTCGAGTCTTACGTTTGAATGGAGAAAGGTTGGGGCTAAAGTTTGTCGAATGACTTAACAGGAAATGTGTTCTGAGCTGCAGACTCTCGTAGTGTAATTACAAATTTACGTGCTGGGGGTTATCGAATTGAGAATATATCCTTTATAAGTAGATGCAATTGAGAAGTCAATACTGCTTCGATAACATTAGATTTGAAGGAAATTTAATCAAGGGTATTTTTCAGTTAATGGCCTGTTTTGCCAGATTATTTTCCAAAATTACCAGATTTTCCCTTCCCTCCGTGTTCTATTTAGTTGTATTCTTAAAATAATAGCAAAAATAAATAATAATAGTAATAATCAATTATTTAAATCTGCATTTTTCTTTTTTGCAGAGAAGATGGAGTAGATGGAGATTAGAAGGTAGCATTAAACATTTTTGTTTATATATTATGTCTTCCTACTGGATGTAACAGAATCATTGTTTTTGTTTCTGTAGAGTCTACTTGATTTTACAAATTAGGGCTATATTTCCTATTAAATTAATGTCAGGGGGATGGAGACAATCCGAAATAAATCAGGTTGGATTTCGATTTATTAGCCTTGTTTACTAGAGAGAAATTGTAGATGAGGGTATTTTCCTGCAAATTCTCTTCTTAATGATATATAATTTTATACTAGAGTGAATAGTTGATCTGGACATATTGATAAATTTTTGAATAACATAAATATCCCTTGTATATCTTAATTTCACCCTTTATTTTTTAGCCGAGTTCCAATTGCATTTTCATAATTTGAATATGAATTGTTACATTTTTCTACTGAAGTTGTATCTCATTGCTTTTCCGATCATTCAGTCGATCGGGATTCCTGATCAAGCTTAATTTTGAACTTATTGTTTTTCAGGTATTGTATCTGTTGACGGTTTTATGGAATATTGATATCATTTGAAAAGTCTAATTTCTCTTTAGATTTTGCGTTCTATTTGGACGATATTTGAATGGTAATAATCTAAACTTTTTCCTGGATTGCTTTCAGAGTCATCCTAGAGATGGGGACCGATATACAAGGGACATGTGCATAAGTGTTGTCCAGCTTTAGGTGGCTGATGTTTCTAAGATATTTCGTAACTATAAAGTATTTATTTAAATCTAAATTATAATGCAGATTTCAAAAGCTATTGTAAGTGAATAAAATATTTGTTGAGTGCTATTTTTCGGTTTACATTTGTGATGTAGCTTTGGTTCCCAATTTGGATAAGATATTATAGCCAAGTTATTGTTATGATGAATAGAAGATAGATATTATTTCGAGTGAATGAGAGATAAGTTTAGGATTTTTCATCATATCATAAGAATATGATTTTTATATTTCAAAGTAATGTTTTAAGAACACAATTCTGAAGTGAGTAAATTTATTTCATACCTTTATTTTGAAGTAAGAATTATGTACTACAGATTGGACAAATACGGAGATTTATAAGACCTATTATGAATTATTCGACGATCGATTTGCACGTCAGAATCGCTACGGACCTCCATCAGGGTTTCCTGACTTCGTCCTGACCAGGCATAGTTCACCATCTTTCGGGTCCCAGCGTGTACGCTCTTGGTGCGCCTCATCTCGCAATGAGAACGAGACGCCCCGGGAATGCGGATCGATCGAGACGATCGACCATCTTCCTCGGTCCGCAAGAAGCGGACGTTTACTTTCATTGCGCCTTTAGGTTTAGTGATTCCCAATGACTCGCGCACACGCTAGACTCCTTGGTCCGTGTTTCAAGACGGGTCCTGAAAGTACCCAAAGCAATAGCGTCGCTGATCGGCGTTTCAGGGGTCTGTCCGAGAACACCGCGGCGAACAGTAACGGACGGACGGTATCGGCGCTAGGTCCGATAGCCATCACGTATCCGCATACTTGCCGCGGGCCGGACGCGAACTGAATCGCGGCCCCCCGCCATCGATAAACCGTCGGGCGAGCTGTTCGGTTTACGCTGGTCCGCGAACGTCGGAAAATCCGAGCTCACGGTCTACCGAGCGGACCGTAGAACAGCACCCAACGGATCGCGACGACCTACTAGGGAGAAGTGCACGCGCCCGACGTCGGTCGATGTACCGACGGGAGCGACGGACGCGAACGTCCGCGCTTCCTGCAGTCTGTACATTCCAACATCAGTGCGCGAATGAATCTCCCATTCGACCTTTCGGGTTTCGCAGGTTTACCCCTGAACGGTTTCACGTACTCTTGAACTCTCTCTTCAAAGTTCTTTTCAACTTTCCCTCACGGTACTTGTTCGCTATCGGTCTCGCGGTAATATTTAGCCTTAGATGGAGTTTACCACCCACTTAGGGCTGCACTCTCAAGCAACCCGACTCTGAGAAGAGATCCTCTGGCCAGGACGCGGCGGTCGCTACGGGCCTGGCACCCTCTGTGGGCGATGCGGCCCCATTCCAGTGGACTTGAGGCGCGCCGAACCCGCAGATGATGGATCCTTCTGAACACCATCCCGGCGACGGTTGATCCGCGGGGATTCAGTGCTGGGCTTTTCCTGTTTGCTCCTACGCCGCTACTGGGGAATCCTGGTGGTTTCTTTTCCTCGCCAATAATAGCCCGAAGTTCGTTTGAAGTGATCTCACTACCCTGGAGACACGAGAGTCGAATGGATTCGTCGTGCGGACCTAAGCGCCGGAAGAGCTATAACGTAATCCCAATTAGACGATCGGAGGGCACTCCGGAGAAGCTCTGCCGCGGCTTCCGGGCGTGTCAACATCGGCTCCTTTGCGGGCTGACGCTGACGTCCGCTCTAAACTCCTGCACGCAAGCTGAGTCTCGCATAAGGCGCCCTCGACGATGCGAAGAAGGACGATCCGTACAGGCCTCTGTTTGCGCTTCCGGGAACGTGCAGGGATGCGCGCCTTATTGCTGGCGTCTTCGGCTTCAGCACGAACCGGCGTACGTAGCGATCGGACGATCGTTCAGAAGAAGAATCTCTCGGGCACGACGATCGCGTACAACCAGTAAAGGGAGCTGATATGCTGCCGTACCGCGACGCACCACTGTATCGGTGCCACCCAGCAATTCAAGACGGCGCCAGGAACATACAGGGCAATCGCCAGGCGTACGCCTGGGGGCGTGGCGTGCCGGCGACGTCTCGAGTCTCGCGTCCAAACCGTCCCGCTCTCGCCCGTAGTCGACCACGGCCTCCGGCATATGCGACGTTAGACAATGATCATACAAGCAATATGGATCGACCGTACGCCTGCGCGAAAGACACGTTAGCTGCGTTACGAGAACGCGCTCCACGTATCCCGGTGGTGGCGTGAATCTGATTATATCGGTACAAATCCGTCCCTATCGTCGACGCCCTGGGCGCTACGTGGCGCTCCGGGCAGTCTTTTAAATGGAACCGACCCTCGGTCGAGGTGGTCCGAGGACAAAGTCGGAGGACCGCGCCCGTTCCATTCGAAATGTCGATGTTCTGCCATGTGTCCATATCAGTTGCACTTTGATGACGCGCAATTGACGGCGTTCTTCATTCGACCCACGAGCCATTGATCCACCGTTCCAGGAGGTAATCTTATAAGTTCGACCTCTTCGGTTTGAACGTCCGTCTGCACTACCGCTTCTTGGCTTGCGTGACTGGCATTCGTTCCTAAGATCGAACATTCACACGAAACACCACGATGAGACGCCATCCACCATGCTCAGACGTTGTGTTCCAACAATCCACCCAGCTGCGCTGGCACCTCACGATCGGAGATCCGTCGATATCTGGCACTATTAATCATTCGAATGGCTATCATTCATTCGTTCCATTCATTCCAATTCATTTTATGCGGATTATCTCCACATTCGCATATTATTTTGCAACAGTTATAATATTTTCATGCCCAGACTTTATAACTATCTTCTACCTATATTGTTTATTTCAATATTCAGGCGCGGCCCTATTTGAGGCCGATCATTGCATTAAACATGATTCGGGAGAGAAGAGTATGGCAGGCCAGACAAGCTGATCGCAGCGCTCGCACGCTCGTCATCTTAACAGTCACGCGAACTTGCGGAACGACTACCGCTCGGCAGAATTCTAAAAGTGCCATCTTATCAGTTGCGGTTATCGTGGGACATTTCGTGACCGAAGTCTGCAGCAATCCCAACTTATAGTGCTCATATTCATGACGCTAATGTAACGGCGAGACGTCGCGACAGTCGGCGTCTCTCCAGTCCCGTTGAGGAATGGTCGGACCTTCCGTCTCCGCTCGCGCCATAGAGCAAAACTAGACGGAACGGAGCGATCGTTTCGGGCGAATCTCTACAAAGCCTTCAGGACAGTTTTCCGTTCCGCAGACCTCTACTGAACATCACGTATAATAAGCGGTTTCCGTTGGACGGTGCCTCGAAATGCGGGACACGGGCTACATTGCGCCGTAAAGGGGGCCGATCGAATAGCCGCCTCACACCGACATGTCTCCGTGCCGCGGACCCTCCGGATCCGTTGACGGCGGTGCGCATATGTCAGGAGGCCGATCGGTCGTCATCAGCATGGTTTACGGGCCACGTCCGCCAATGTCGCAGAAATTCTTCTGCCGTGCCGCGAGAACACGTATGCGTTCGATGCGTATTACCGGCGGTCGCTGATGACGGTACCTCCAGATTCCGTTTTGACACACGGCGGATGGAAGGGAGATAGAAAAAAAAAAAAAAAAAAAAAAAAAAAAATATATCGCGCGCACGCGCCGCGAGGCCGATCCGAACAGCCGCCTTACACCACGACATGTCTCCGTACCGCCCGGACCCTCACCTCGGGATCCGTTGACGGTTTTACGCTTGTGTCGGGAGAGCCATTCGGTCGTCATCGGCGTGGTGGCGAACGATTTTCACCAGTATGATCGAATTTATTCTCCGTACCGCGAGGGCACATGTACGATCGATACGTATAACTGGCAGTTTCCATTGGCAGTACCGCGAAGCTAGACACGGGCTACATCACGCCGTAAGAGAGCCGATCCGGGCAACCGCCTTACACCGGCATCTCGTACCGCCGGTCTCTCGAATCCGTCAGCGGTACCTTATATCCAGAGGCCGTTCAGTCGTCCATCAGCGCGATTACAGGCGGCATCCGCAATATCATCGTTATTCTTCGCCGTGCGAAACACGTATACGATCGATGCGTATAGCCGGCGGTCCCCGTTGACGGTACCTCGAATTCGAGACACGGGCTACATCGCGCCGTAAAGAGGAGACCGATCCGAACAGCCGCCTTACACCGACATGTCATTTACGCACGCCCGTCGGGCGAAGGAATCCGGTTCCTATTCCGGAACCCGGCAGCGGAACCGTCTTAAACTCGGGCCCTCGCAAGAGAGTTCGTCAGGGCAACAAAAGGACCCGGAGACGCCGTCGAGAGATCCGGGAAGAGTTTTCTTTCTGCATAAGCGTTCGAGTTCCATGGAATCCTCTAGCAGGAGATATGGTTTGGAACGCGAAGAGCACCGCATTTGCGGCGGTGTCCGGATCTTCTCCTCGGACCTTGAAAATCCGGGAGAGGGCCACGTGTAGGCGTCGCGCCGGCTCGTACCCATATCCGCAGCTGGTCTCCAAGGTTAAGAGCCCTAGTCGATAGAATAATGTAGGTAAGGGAAGTCGGCAAATTAGATCCGTAACTTCGGGATAAGGATTGGCTCTGAGGATTGTGGCGCGTCGGGCTTGATGGGAAGTGGGTCACGTCTAACGTACCGGGCCTGGGCGAGGTGATGCGTTTCGCTTCACGGCGTTA
>JARTUT010001491.1:0-7500 GCA_030674115.1 Micraspis discolor
CGCCGTGCCGCGAGAACACGTATACGTTCGATGCGTATTACCGGCGGTCCTTGTTGACGGTACCTCGAATTCGAGACACGGGCTACATCGCGCCGTAAAGAGGAGACCGATCCGAACAGCCGCCTTACACCGACATGTCTCCGTGCCGCGGACCCTCTCGGATCCGTTGACGGTGCCTTATGTCGGGGGCCGTTCGGTCGTCATCAGCGTAGTTACGGGCGACGTCCACCAATGTCGTCGAAATTCTTCTCCGTGCCGCGAGGACACGTATACGATCGATGCGTATAACTAGCGGTTCCCGTTGACGGTGCCTCGAAAACTAGACACGGGCTACATCGCGCCGTAAAGAGGAGACCGATCCGAACAGCCGCCTTACACCGACATGTCTCCGTGCCGCGGACCCTCTCGGATCCGTTGACGGTGCCTTATGTCGGGGGCCGTTCGGTCGTCATCAGCGTAGTTACGGGCGACGTCCACCAATGTCGTCGTTATTCTTCGCCGTGCCGCGAGAACACGTATACGATCGATGCGTATAGCCGGCGGTCCCCGTTGACGGTACCTCGAATTCGAGACACGGGCTACATCGCGCCGTAAAGAGGAGACCGATCCGAACAGCCGCCTTACACCGACATGTCTCCGTGCCGCGGACCCTCTCGGATCCGTTGACGGTGCCTTATGTCGGGGGGGCCGTTCGGTCGTCATCAGCGTAGTTACGGGCGACGTCCACCAATGTCGTCGAAATTCTTCACCGTGCCGCGGGGACACGTATACGATCCATATCGTCATAGGGTCCTTAGGTACCCGATTTGATCGGCATCCCGATCCGATACCAGACCTCTTATCGTTCTACTCGCCTCCCGTGGCCGGCAAGATCCATTTTAGCGACAACGCAGACGGTTCGATCAGCTATCGGCAGATACTGCTCCATTATGGAGTCTCTCTCTCCGATGGACGAACGCGTCCCGTTCATCAGATAAACGGAAGCTGCCCGGTCCGGAAAAGGCGAGGTTCTTTAACGTCGATCGGACAACAACGATGCATCTGAATTAATCTCACGGCGCCGCTCCCGCATACAGCTAAGGAAGGCATCCGATCGAAAGACGTCAACGAAGAGTCCAATTGATGATCGACGATGGAAATTTCGGAATTCAACTGAATATAATGTATGTGTTGAACGTAATAAATTACGAAACACTTATTATATCGTTAATGATCCTTCCGCAGGTTCACCTACGGAAACCTTGTTACGACTTTTACTTCCTCTAAACGATCAAGTTTGGTCATCTTCCCAGCAACAGCGGTGACGCCGAAACGCCACCGCGTACCGGTCCGAAGACCTCACTAAATCGTTCAATCGGTAGTAGCGACGGGCGGTGTGTACAAAGGGCAGGGACGTAATCAACGCGAGCTTATGACTCGCGCTTACTGGGAATTCTCGTTCATGGGGAACAATTGCAAGCCCCAATCCCTAGCACGAAGGAGGTTCAGCGGGTTACCCGGGCCTCTCGGCCAGGGAAGACACGCTGATTCCTTCAGTGTAGCGCGTGCGGCCCAGAACATCTAAGGGCATCACAGACCTGTTATTGCTCAATCTCGTGCGGCTAGAAGCCGCCTGTCCCTCTAAGAAGAATATAATGTACGCAGACAGTAAAAACCCGCCGACCGAAATCGGGGCCTTTGAGGATGTCTAATACGCCTAGTTAGCAGGCTAGAGTCTCGTTCGTTATCGGAATTAACCAGACAAATCGCTCCACCAACTAAGAACGGCCATGCACCACCACCCACCGAATCAAGAAAGAGCTCTCAATCTGTCAATCCTTCCGGTGTCCGGGCCTGGTGAGGGTTCCCGTGTTGAGTCAAATTAAGCCGCAGGCTCCACTCCTGGTGGTGCCCTTCCGTCAATTCCTTTAAGTTTCAGCTTTGCAACCATACTTCCCCGGAACCCAAAAGCTTTGGTTTCCCGGAAGCTGCCCGCCGAGTCATCGGAGGAACGTCGGCGGATCGCTAGCTGGCATAGTTTATGGTTAGAACTAGGGCGGTATCTGATCGCCTTCGAACCTCTAACTTTCGTTCTTGATCAATGAAAACGTTTTTGGCAAATGCTTTCGCTTCTGTCCGTCTTGCGACGATCCAAGAATTTCACCTCTAACGTCGCAATACGAATGCCCCCATCCGTTCCTGTTAATCATTACCTCGAAGATCCGAAAACCAACAAAATGGATTCGAGGTCCTGTTTCATTATTCCATGCATAAAATATTCTGGCAAAATTTCAGCCTGCTTTAAGCACCTTAGTTTGTTCAAAGTAAAGTGCCGGCCCACCTCGACACTCAATGAAGAGCACCTAGGCGGGTACAGATGGGTCGCCCTTGCGAACGACCCGCCGGCAGGACGTCCCGCGACACGCCAGTTGACACCGCAAGCGATGAACCGGACGGCGCGGGACACAAGTTCGACTACGAGCTTTTTAACCGCAACAACTTTAATATACGCTATTGGAGCTGGAATTACCGCGGCTGCTGGCACCAGACTTGCCCTCCAATTGATCCTCGTTAAAGGGTTTAGAGTGTTCTCATTCCGATTACGGGGCCTCGGATGAGTCCCGTATCGTTATTTTTCGTCACTACCTCCCCGAGCTGGGAGTGGGTAATTTGCGCGCCTGCTGCCTTCCTTGGATGTGGTAGCCGTTTCTCAGGCTCCTCTCCGGAATCGAACCCTGATTCCCCGTTACCCGTAACAACCATGGTAGGCGCAGAACCTACCATCGACAGTTGATAAGGCAGACATTTGAAAGATGCGTCACCGGTACGAGACCGTGCGATCAGCATAAAGTTATTCAGATTCACCAAATTGAAAGACGAAGAGCTTGCGCTCGACACCTATTGGTTTTGATCTAATAAAGCGCTCCTTCCGTTCCCGGTCGGAGCTCTATTTGCATGTATTAGCTCTAGAATTACCACAGTTATCCAAGTAAATGTGAGTACGATCTAAGGAACCATAACTGATTTAATGAGCCTTTCGCGGTTTCACCTTAATTTGGTTTGTACTGAGACATGCATGGCTTAATCTTTGAGACAAGCATATGACTACTGGCAGGATCAACCAGGGAACTGCGTTCCGAGACACGAGAACGGACGGTGGGTTCCGCGACAGCTACGAAAGCAGATCGTTAACCCTCGACGTCCAGTTCAGGCGTGCGTATGCGGCGCCGACACAAAGCCGTAAGACATCGGTCAGCGCCCCACTTCGAATACGACAGTTCAGGTGCTACGGATGATCTGTTGTCGCGCTAGGAGCCCTCCGAACGTCACATTCGAACTAACAAATCGTGACCGCTTCTAGAGCTCGGACGTCAGATCGAACCTTATAGCACCATCTTCAATTCAATTCAATAGAATTTTCGCAACGCCCATCTGCCTTTAAATTGCGTAACGTACGATAGATCAACGCATTGCCACTCCAATCTTCATATATGAATATATCATATCGATGATCGTTTTATTAAAATACACTTTCGTGAATTTTCGATCATCGCTCTAGCCCCAATTATTAATGTGACAACACCAAAACTTGAAAAAGTCACGGTTGCTGAGCACAATTCATTATTATCATGCGAAGTGGAGAGGTGCGGAGATAAACGCCGCACGCGGCAGACAGTCGAAGCTACGAGATCCGTAATAGATCCCCTGCCGAGGCGCGAGCGAAACTAATCGATATGATCGACAGATCGACGCCCTCGTCATTTGATTATTATTCCAATCACATTCTCGACCCTTCGTTATACATGATGATATATAACGACACGGTGTATTCGAGAAATCTCACATTTCTAATCACGCTTGGTAAGAAGCGAGCGGTCGCATGGTTTAACGTGGAATCAATACCTAGAGGTAGGCCACGATGAGTTTAAGGTTGACCGCATATGACCATTCGAATACAGAGAATCGAAGAGGGCCGCGGTCTCGCTGTACGGGGAGCTCCAGACGCTAAGGGCGAGTACTGCCAAATACGATGATCGATCCCACCAAGCTACAGATAGCAACGAATAAAACTTCATCTAGATCTAGCATTAAACCATCACATCACGATCGAACGACTTTGGTCCGTGTTTCATTATTTATCACAGTGTATATTTCATTTATCTGTGTTTCATTTTGCCTGTGTTTCATTATAACCCATTCATTCCATTCATTTATTTATTTATTCATGCACCTTTATCATATTTCATTGAGCCAAATTATATAATTTCAATACATGTTTTTCATTTATGCCAGTATATCACATGTATTTCTTTTAAGTCGTCAATCGGAGAGAGCGGGTTGCTAGATCAACATTGATGCGCATTCAGAAGCATATCGGCGGCGGTTCGATTTCTCATATATAAAGACAATATCTTCCGCATAGAATCTGTCATCGCCGGGGCAGTGTGACTTTTCCGGTCTACCTCGATCCAACTGATAATCCATCAAAGAACTCTCATGTTGGAACCCACATAACTATGGACGGTTATGACCTCTCTGTCTTCTCACCCTTATATATGTCTGGAGACCCCAGATGACCCTCCAGACGGCCCCAACGGAAAATTCTGAGTTATATTGCGTTAAGAAAAATAATATTTACGGACTCTGAATGCATGTCGATTTCATCCACATACATTCGTACGTCTTTCTTACGATCATACATCATCTTACGGGAAAGATTAATACGGAATCTCGGACTTTCGTACCATCCGACTCGGTCGTGTAAAAAAACTTTTACCAACAGACCGATACGACGTCGGTGCTTTCGAGATTTCCTTTTCGACCGAAACGGCGACCTACGATCCCATTGCCATCAGATCGGACGCCTCTCGGTGTTTCAAGATCGCTTTGCGTTTACACCTATCCCGACCACCATGCCCTATATATGTCTGGTAAGCCCCAGATGACCCTCCAGACGGCCCGAACGGACTATTCGGTGTTGTATTGCGTATAGCGAAATCGATTTTTACGGACTGAGAACGCATTCGGATATTACCTAACGCAATATAACAGACGTTCGTTCGTCTTTCTTACGTTCATACATCGTACGGAATCGATTAATAAGGAATCTCGGACTTTCGTATCACCCGACTCGGTCGTATAGAAAAACCTTTACTATCGGACCGATACTACGTCGGTGCTTTCGAGATTTCTTTTTCGACCGAAACGGCGACCTACGATCCCATTGCCATCAGATCGGACGCCTCTCGGTGTTTCAAGATCGCTTTGCGTTGACACCTCTCTCGACCACCATGCCCTATATATGTCTAGATACCCCCAGATGACCCTCCAGACGGCCCGAACGGACTATTCGGTGTTATATTGCGTTTAGCGAGATCGATTTTTACGGACTGAGAATGCATTCGGATCTTACTTAACGCAATATAACAGACGTTCGTTCGTCTTTCTTACGTTCATACATCGTACGGAATCGATTAATAAGGAATCTCGGACTTTCGTATCACCCGTCTCGGTCGTATAGAAAAACTTTTACTATCGGACCGATACTACGTCGGTGCTTTCGAGATTTCTTTTTCGACCGGAACAGCGACCTACGATCCTATTGCCATCAGATCGGACGCCTCTCGGTGTTTCAAGATCGCTTTGCGTTGACACCTCTCTCGACCACCTCGCCCCTATATATGTCTAGATACCCACAGATGACCCTCCAGACGGCCCGAACGGACTATTCGGTGTTATATTGCGTTTAGCGAAATCGATTTTTACGGACTGAGAACGCATTCGGATCTTACCTAACGCAATATAACAGACGTTCGTTCGTCTTTCTTACGTTCATACATCGAACGGAATCGATTAATAAGGAATCTCGGACTTTCGTATCACCCGACTCGGTCGTATAGAAAAACTTTACTATCGGACCGATACTACGTCGGTGCTTTCGAGATTTCTTTTTCGACCGGAACAGCGACCTACGATCCTATTGCCATCAGATCGGACGCCTCTCGGTGTTTCAAGATCGCTTTGCGTTGACACCTCTCTCGACCACCATGCCCCTATATATGTCTAGATACCCCCAGATGACCCTCCAGACGGCCCGAACGGACTATTCGGTGTTATATTGCGTTTAGCGAGATCGATTTTTACGGACTGAGAATGCATTCGGATCTTACTTAACGCAATATAACAGACGTTCGTTCGTCTTTCTTACGTTCATACATCGTACGGAATCGATTAATAAGGAATCTCGGACTTTCGTATCACCCGTCTCGGTCGTATAGAAAAACTTTTACTATCGGACCGATACTACGTCGGTGCTTTCGAGATTTCTTTTTCGACCGGAACAGCGACCTACGATCCTATTGCCATCAGATCGGACGCCTCTCGGTGTTTCAAGATCGCTTTGCGTTGACACCTCTCCCGACCACCTCGCCCCTATATATGTCTAGATACACCCAGATGACCCTCCAGACGGCCCGAACGGACTATTCGGTGTTATATTGCGTTTAGCATATTCGTGCCGGATCGGTCATGGACCGCGTTATATTGCGTTGAGAAAAATTTTTTTCAAAGACTCCGAAAGCGTATCGACTTCATCAAACGCGATGTATGATAGGTGTTCGCGTAGTTTTACGGACTTACATCTTCCCGTTCGGTGAACCGATCCGGTACGAACATCGTAGTTCGTACCGGGTTATATTGCGTTTAGCGAAAATAATTTTTACGGACTGAGGATGCATTCGGATCTTATATAACGCAATATAACAGACGTTCGTTCGTCGTTCTTACGTTCATGTATCGATCGGAAACTAATAATACGGAATCTCGGACTTTCGTACCACCCGACTCGGTCGTATAGAATAACTTCTACTATGGGACCGATACGACGTCGGTGCTTTCGAGATTTCTATTTCGACCGAAACAGCGACCTACGATCCCATTGCCATCGGATCGGACGCCTCTCGGTGTTTCAAGATCGCTTTGCGTTTACACCTCTCTCGACCACCATGCCCCTATATATGTCTAGATACACCCAGATGACCCTCCAGACGGCCCGAACGGACTGTTCGGTGTTATATTGCGTTTAGCATATTCGTGCCGGATCGGTCATGGACCGCGTTATATTGCGTTGAGAAAAATTTTTTTCAAAGACTCCGAAAGCGTATCGACTTCATCTAACGCGATGTATGATAGGTGTTCGCGTCGTTTTTACGGACTTACATCTTCCCGTTCGGTGAACCGATCCGGTACGAACATCGTAGTTCGTACCGGGTTATATTGCGTTTAGCGAAAATAATTTTTACGGACTGAGGATGCATTCGGATCTTATATAACGCAATATAACAGACGTTCGTTCGTCGTTCTTACGTTAATGTATCGATCGGAAACTAATAATACGGAATCTCGGACTTTCGTACCACCCGACTCGGTCGTATAGAATAACTTCTACTATGGGACCGATACGACGTCGGTGCTTTCGAGATTTCTATTTCGACCGAAACAGCGACCTACGATCCCATTGCC
>JARTUT010001491.1:12500-22500 GCA_030674115.1 Micraspis discolor
ATCCTCTGTGGACCTTCCGGAACGGAAACCATATTGGTGTTCCGCTGCCTGGCCCGAGGATGTATATTGCTCTGTGATCCTTGGAAGGAGAAGCCGCTCAAGTAATTTCCCCATCTCGTTCAGCAGACAAACAGGCCTAAACGATTTTGGATCGCTTGTTGGTCTGTTGGCTGCTTTGAGAATGAGGCATATTTTCCCAATCTTCCAGTCCTTCGGGAAGTATTGGTGTACAAGACAAGCATTGTACAGATTCAGTAATACGTCCGGATGATTGGCGTGGACCCTTTTCAGGATGGCTCCCGAAATAGAGTCCGGCCCCGGAGCGCATGTTTTTCTAGTTCGACTCAACGCAATGTCGATTTCGTTCGCATCGAAGGGAATTGATGCTTGAGCTGAAGGCTCTATGTCCTCCTCGCGGTTTTCACCGCGCACTATTGACTGTGCGGGGGAATCCGTCTGGACGTAGTCCAGAGGTACGAGTTTCTCAAGAAGAGCTCTGATAGAGTCCTCCAAAGTTGTCGTGTATTCCCCTTCCGTGACTTTAATCGACGAGATTACAGGTGGGGCCTGGACACGGTCCATTGCCACCTTGTATCCCGCCGACCAGGGACTCTTACTGAATTCAATTCCTAGGAATCTCTTCCAGTGTTCCAACTTCGTCTTTCTGATCGTTGTTACATATCGTGTATTAGCCTGCCGGGATTCGGCCGCCATCTGCTCTAGTGAAAGAGGGTCTGTTAGGAGCCGGCTAGACCGGGCCTTCCTGTACCTCTTTCGCTTTCTATTGAGGTCGCTCTTTAGCGCCCTTAGTTCCTCCGTCCACCAACCGGCCTTGTGCCACGCACGAGTGGTTGATGGCATCGATCTCGCAGCCGAACTGAATACGGCCTGCGTGAGCCTCGCAACTAGGCGATCGATGTCCTGTTTGTTCTGAACAGAAAGATTTACGTTGGCGAGTCGCCTGTCGAGTTCGGTGTCAAACAGCTCCCAGTCCGCATTACCAGTAAGGAATTTGGGCTGGTGCAGTGACACCGGATTTGGACTTGACGGTATATCGCTTGGATCTTGTATTTGAAGGTATATCGCTCTGTGGTCACTAGACAGCCAGGATTCTTTGACTGCCCAGTTTATCACCAACCCCGTATTGGGAGTTGATAACGTGACGTCTATGTTCGATTCTCCATTAGGACTGGAGAATGTTTTCGGCCCATTGATATTATTGTTATGGACAATAAGTCCATAATGAGCTACAAGATCTTCGAGCATGGCTCCTTTGTCATCTCTCGTCTCTGAAAACCAGATTGGAGATTTGGCGTTGGAGTCCATGCATATAATAATTTTAGACCTATGATAGTCAAGCTGGTTCAGAATATCTTCGAGCTTGACTAAATAAATGCTGATATCATTAGCAAATTGGCAGTACACATTGACTAGGTATACAGTGTTCCTGCCTAGTGTAACTGCCATGACCCCTATGTGGGGGGTCGAAAGTTGGGGAAGATTTAGCACATTTATCTCCCTATTAAAAATAGCAAAAATAGCCATTGGTGTCTCTCCACTCGCTATGATTCTAGTGGAGAGTCCAAGACATTTGACCCCACCAAATGCATGGTAGGGTTCCTGAAGTACAACGATATCTATTTTCTCTCTGTCCACAATGTGAGAAATTTCAGAGGCTACTGCCCCTGATCTTTGGCCGTTAATCTGTAAAATTCTTAGACCAATTACGAGCTTCTATCAATCTTGGCCCGGTACTGATCAATCTGATCGCGGTACGCGGGACACTTATTGCAGTTGGCCGGATGTTGGAAATCCGGCCTTTTCTTGATTTTACAATTAACGCATTCTGGAATCTCGGATTTCCGTGTACAATCCGCATACGCATGCCCTTTGCCGGAGCAATGGGGACATGTCGATTCCTTTTGCCTACAGGCTTTCGCCGAATGCCCGTAGGCTTGGCATTTATAGCATCTTTTGATGCTATAGTGTTCATGCGCTCTATGGGAGGACATACTGAGGTACGCCCTCCCTTGTTTTATGATTGTTCGGGCTAGTTGCTGGGGGCAACTAACCACAATTTTGCCCCGGTTGGACGAGGTTGGGTATCTATAGACGACCTTCGTCCGATTTTTTTCACTTCCTCTGGGTTTGCACCCTCGGGAAGGTTTTTCTCAACAAGCAGATCCACGATCTCGTCGTCAGTAGAACCCTTACTGACATCGTGGATCATTATTCGTGGTATGAGCTGCTTCGGAGTCGAGCAATCGATCTTGCCCTTCTCTAAAGCAGCGATGACGCACTTCCGTTCCAGTTCAGAAGGAACGGTAATTTGGATAGCACCAGATTTGAGCTTTGCCGTGCTCTTTATTTTCGCCTTCGGCGCGTGCGTTTGATAATGGCAAGGGCAACCGTGGAAAGAGAGTTGCCCTTCCTTCGGCGGCTTCACATATATCACGGAGCCGGGGCTCCGGACTATGTGAGGTTTCGGTACTGGTTTGGGGATTAATGGCCGCCACAGAGGCCCAAGACCTCTGATTGGGCGCACTTTCCCCTACGGACGTTTGCGAGGAAAGGAGGCTTTTCAGCTGTTCCCTTTCCTCAAGGCGCCCCTGCAATTTGGAGATGACCACGTCCGAATTGGCTAAACGCCTCTCCATCTCGTGGAACACCTTCATAATGGAGGTGGTCGCCTTTTTGCCGACTTTGTTGGTCGGATCAGACATGAACTCGATGAGCTCATTCTTTATGTCTGTGAGGGACATCACTGTGAGGTCACCCTCAACAGAGCTAGGTCCCTCCTTTCCGTCCCCGGGAGGGGGATGGAGAGTGTCCACCTGCTCCTGCCTCTCGGCAACAGAGGAGGTCGACAGAAGACGCACTTTTTTGCCAGTTCCCTTTTCAGGGACCTCGTTAGAGTTTGTCTTTGCTTTCCCCCCCTGCTGGGCAGGTGGAGTGTCTTTTGCGGTGCACCCAATGGGTGGCTTTTTTGTCGACGGAGGGCTTGAAGGCCCCTCTTTTGCGGCGCGCTCTGCGAGCGTCTTTGTCGTCGACTTAATAGACTTTGGTTTGCTAGTAGCTTTTGCACCTTCCTTGACCCTAGCGGAAGTCAAGGGGGTGGTTCTCCCAGTCGCTGGATTTCGACCTGAGGGAGCCTGAGATGCACTCTCCTCCTGCCGGCCCTGCATTTCCGTATGCTGGAGCTGTAATTCTGCGGTATTGTTTGACATTAAACCCATACTTTGCGGCTAACTTAGCTTTCTCCACTGACAGACGTTTTACCATCCATCAGAAGGTACTTAAGCCCCCCCACCACGACAAGGTGTTAGCCTTGAGGGGGAGTAGGTAGGGACAGTAGTTTATTATTAGAAAAGTTTTTTATTTCGGAAAGATTTTCAATTTTTGTTCTTATTTGAGTGAGATTTGTGTTCAAAGAAGAAACCATAGATATTTCAGTTATTTCCATTTTCTATATTTTCTAGAAATTTACTTTGACTAAGGAATCATTGATTGTTCCTTTCGAGATAAATGTGCTTAATTATAGCTTCTGCCACTGAAGATGTGAAGCGGTATCGCTTCACCGTAGTCAGGAGTTCATGTTTAGAGTCAGAGTATTGAGACAGTCTTGAAGACAAATCGCATTGGAATTGCTGTCTCTGAGTTTGATATCTGGGGCAATGAAATAGGACGTGCGTTGAGGTTTCGTCAGAACCGCACGCGCAACAGGGCTTTCCGCCAGGTTGAGCCTGTGTAAATTGGCTTTAAAAGGGCCATGACCGGTAATTATACACGTCAAGTGATAATTTGGTCACGAAATATCCATGAGTCAACGCAAAGTTGACTCAGGGTATCCATGGTGGGTACCTCTTCCTGTATCCTCTGAGTCCCATCGTGACTGCCAGATTTCGATTAAGTGATCATTGAGATCACGGATGTATCTTCTGATAATACTCTTGGCCATTGTTGTGTTAATGTCTATGGCCGGGGAAAGCTTTGCCTTGGTATTCGAACGTTATTCCTCTCCTAAAGTGGTACCTTGCTGTCGCCTGGACAGCTGCTAGAATCAATGGTATCATGCCTGTCAGGAACCTCTAGTGCCGTAGTTGCAACGGTCCTGCAGGCTGTGGACATGAGTAAAAGGATTGATCTGTGGCAAGCCATCAGATGCCTTTGACATGACTGTTTTCTACCCTGTGTGCCCACACAGGAACTTGCGTAAAGTACAACAGGTTTGTAAACAGCCCTGTAATAAATTCGCATCATCTCACGACCAATACCTCCGGAAGTTCTGGTAAAGTCTTCTAAACTTTTGGTTTAGCGTGACCACCTTATCCCGGATATATTTGGTATGTGGGATGAAGGGTGAACCTGAGTCAGGATCACTCCCAGGTAGGTGGTTTGCTCTTCCCACCTTAGTGTTCCTGTTGCCAAAGCGCACTGTTGGTGGGCGAGTTGAGCACAACTTACCCTTCAGTAAGACAGCATGTGTCTTCTTCAGGGATAGGGGAGAGTTTGTTTTGCTCTAGCCAAGTCTCAGTGACTGTGACTAGGTGTTGCGTAAAAGCATTCTCTATTTCCCTGCCTACTTTTGGCTCGTATGAGGATAGCCAGAGTCATCCGCAAGCCAGGGATAACCCAAGCTCCGAGTTGACAACAAGGCCAGTAGCTCATCAAAGAGGAGATTCCACAGGAATGGTCCCAAGACGGATCCTGCGGGCACCCCTATTGACTGCCCTCCTGACACATATTCCGCTTTGTTCAAAGTAAATGTATCTTTCAGACAGGTACGATGCAATTAACTTAATATATGGTGACCGGGGTATTGCCAGCCGGAGCCGGCGTATAACCGCTTGCCACCACATATTGTCAAAAGCGCCATCTATGTCCGCGAACAGTCCAGCCACGTATGGTAGTTCTGATTCTTGGGCATATTTGACGACTTTCTGATAGCGTCCTCAGTAGACTTTCCAGGGCGGAAACCGTACTGGCTTTCCGCTTCCCTGGCCTGAGGATTTATATTGGGCAGTGATCCTTGGTAGAAGGAGACGTTCGAATAGTTTTCCCATTTCATTGAGCAGACAAACAGGCCTGAACGATTTTTGGGTCGTCCCGTGGCTTGTTTGCTGCTTTGAGTATTAGACATATCTTTCCAACTTTCCAACCTTTTGGAAAGTAGTTTGAATTTTAAGCAGACATTGTATAGTTCCAACAGTAAAAGATCCGGTTGAGCGGCGTGGACTCTCTTCAGGATTGCTCCTGAGATAGAGTCCGGCCCCGGGCACACGAGTTTCTAACTAGACTCAACGCATTTTTATTTCGTTCGCATCAAATGGAGTTGATGCATGAGCAGAAGGCTCTAGCTCAGCTTCGCGGTTTCACCGCGTACTTGTGACTGTGCGGGGAGTCCGTCTGGACATGAATCCCATAGGTATGAGTCGGTCGAGAATGGCAAGCTGATTGAGGCCTCCAACGTCGTCGTATACTCCCCTTCCGTTACTTTAATCGACGAGATTACGGGTGGCGCCCGGACACGTTCCGTTACCACCCTGTAAGCCGTCGACCAGGAGACTCTTACTGGTTTCTATTCCGAGGAATGTCCTCGGTGTTCTAACTTGGCCTTTCTGATCGCAGCGACATATTTTGTGTTTGCGTTCCTTGATTCGGCAGCCATCTGCTCCAGTATATCCCTCAGGATGCCAGCTAGACCGGGCCCTCCTGTATCTTTTTCGCTTTCTGTTTCAGGGTCGCTCTTCAGCGCCCGTAGTTCCTGCGACCACCAACCTACCTTATGCTTAGCACGTGTGGTTGATGTGGCATCGACTTAGCAGCCGATTGGTGAAATCGTATCGGTTATCCTCGATACTAATCGGTCGATGTCCCTCGTGCTTTGAGCAGAGAAGTCAAGTTAGTGAGCCGCCTATCAAGTTCGGCGTCAAAAGTTCCCAATCCGCATTCCCAGTGAGGAATTTGGGTTGGTGCAGTGTCACCGGATTCTGAGTTGAAGAATTTGGACCTTGAATTTGGAAAAATTATTGCTCTATGATCACTGGTCAGCCAGCCTTCTTTCACTGACCAGTTTTTCTACTAACCCCGTGTTTGGGGTTGACAACGTTATGTCTATATTAGATTCTCCATTAGGACTGGAGAAAGTCTTTTGAGCCATCATGATTGTTATTGTGAATGATTAAGTCAAATTGAGAGACAAGATCCTCTATTTGGGCTCCTTTGTCATCTCTCGTTTCTGAGTACCAGATCGGAGATTTGGCATTGGAGTCCATACAGATTATTATTTTTGAGTTTTGATAGTCAAGCTTGTTCAGAATTTCTTCCAGCTTGACTACACGGTAATCGAGAATATCAAGAGAGAATTGGCAGTAAACACTTATCAGATACAGAGTGTCTCTTCTAGTGTTACTGCCGCGACCGCTACTGTAATTGGTCGAAAGGTGGTTTTTAAGTTAAGCACGTTTATCTCCTTATTAAATATTGCAAATAAAGCCATGGGGTCTCTCCTTGAGATGATTCTTGTAGAGAGTCTAGGCCTTTACCCCCACCAAAAGCATGGTAGGGTTCTTGAATTGCTACTATATCTGCTTTCTTCTTCACAATTTTAGATATTTCAGAGGCAACTGCCTCTGACCTTTGAGCATTGATCTGCAAAATTTTGAGACCTATGTTCTGTCAATTTTAGCTCAGTACAGCTCACTTGTTCGCAGTAGACCGTACAGCGAGCGCTATTGGCCGAGATGGTTTGAATTCCGGCCGTTTTCGATTTTACAATTCGAGCATTGCGGTTGCTCTTTCCGTTTAGTGCACTCTTTAAAGGTATGTCCCTTGCCTGAGCAGTGAGAGCATACCGGTTCCTTAAATCTACAGACACCTTAGAGAGTGTCCATAGCCCTGACAGTTATAGCATCTCCTTATACTTTGAAGTGCTCGTGTGCTCGATGGGAGGTCATTGCAAAAATATGCCCTCCTTGTTTTAATGTTGTCGTGAGCTGCTGCTGGGGGCAGCATACAATAATTTTGCCAGATTTAGACGTGGTCGGGTAGCGGTAAATGATCCTCGTCTTTTTCTTTATTTCGTCGTCTGCGTCGATGCCTTCGGGTAAATTTTTCGCGACGAGTGTTTCCACGATGTCTTCGTCAGTTGAACCCTTACTGACATCGTGGATAAATAAGCGTGGTAGTATCTTCTTCGGAGACGAACAACCAGGTTATTCTTTTCCAAAGCGTCTACTACCCTCTTGCGTTCCGGGTTCCGTGGGTACAGTAAGAATAATGGTCCCGGATTTTAATTTGACACTACTTTTAATTTTGCTCTCGGCGCGTCAGTTTTAAGAACTTGGGCATACGTTCTGGGTGGAATTTTCATGCGGTTTGATGTAAATTTTTGATCCCGCATTCCGTTTTGGATTTGGTTTCAGATTTACATTATTATTTTTTGGGGGCAGCCGCAACGAAGCCCAGGACCTCTGTGTTGGCGCGCTTTCCCCAGCGATCGTTGCGAGGAAAGGAGGCTTTCAGCTGTTCCTTTCCTCAAAGCGCCCCCTGCAACTTGGAGATGACCATGTCTGAATCGGCTATACGCCTCTCCATCTCATGGAACACCTTCATAATCGAGGTGGTCGCCTTTTTCCGACTTTGTTTGTCGGGTCAGACATGAACTCAATGAGTTCATTTTTAATGTCTGTGAGGGACATCATTGTGAGGTCACCCTCAGCAGAGCTAAGTCCCTCCTTTCCGTCCCCAAGAGTGGGATGGAGGGCCATCCACCTGCTCGTGCCTTACGGCAGCAGTGGAAGTCGACAAAGGCGCACTCTTCTGACGCCGGTTTCCTTTTCAGGGACCTCATCAGAGCTTGCCTCTGCCTTCTTCCCCTGCTGAGCAGGTGGTCTATCTTCTGCGGCGCGCCCATTGGGCGACTTTTTGTCGACGGAGGCTCGTAGTCCCCTCTTTTTGCGGCGCGCCCTGTGCGTGCGTCTTTGTCGTCGACTTATGGGACTTAGTTTGCTAGTAGCTTTAACACCAGACTTGACCTGGCGGAAGTCAAGGGGGTGGTTCTCCCAGTAGCCAGATTTCGACCTGAGGGAGCCTGAGATGAACTCTCCTCCTGCCGGCCCTGCATTTCCGAATGCTGGTGCTTTAATTCATCAAGATTTTTATTCATTAATCCATTCTTTGCGGCTAACTTAGCTTTCTCCACTGACAGACGTTTTCCCGTCCATCAGAAGGTACTTAAGCCCCCACCACGACAAGGTGTTAGCCTTGAGGGGGAGTAAGGTAAGGACAGTGAGAATCTCGTTAATCCATTCATGCGCGTCACTAATTAGATGACGAGAGCATTTGGCTAATACGAATCAATCAAATTTTTTCCTTCAACAAACGACAACCTGTTTTACATATTTTATATATTTTTTTGTATATAATACATTTTACACATTTATATATATTTTCTTTATACAAATATGCTTTTTTCTTTATTTTTTATTTTTATTTTTATATTTTATTTATTTAATTAATTTTTTTACAGGTATAGTATTAGCAGCTATCACGCGGACAATAAAATCAATAAGTTAGTATAAATAACATCTGAGTATAGATAAAAGTGTAAACTATTTACAAATATAAGCAAAATACTTGGCAATAGCCCTTGAGTAAAAAGAAAAACATATCAATTTATCACTATTCACAACATAAAACTGATGTTAGAACACTTTTTTTTTTTTCATAAATTTTGCAGGGTTACTTTTAATAATTTTTTTTTTCAGATTGCTCATCTTTAGTAGATTGACATTCCCGGTGAGGATGTTGCGCCGGTACTCAATAATTATTATGAGGAGCTAAAGATGCCTTGCAGGAGCTCGACGCCAAACCATACGCATGAAGTCCTTATAAACAATTATGCTGCCCGTTATACAAGTGAGTATTAGATCTTCTTTATTTTTTCAGTGAAAGATATTGCATCGGCTATTTGCTGGTTATTTACGCACCCTACCCCTCTTTAGAATGAGAGGCATATATTCCACTTGTCTATCAGGATATTTTGCGCGAATCCAAGAGGTAACTTCGGGAGTGGCATACTTATCGTGCTTTAGTTGGTAGTTAGCATTTAGTGTTATGGGAGCTTCCCAGTTTATGCCAATCTCACACAAGATTACCTGTTGGGAGTTTACGAGCAGGAGATCTGGTTTAAGCAGCGTTCCACTCGTCAACCGGATATTAGGTTCTTCTACCACTTCCCAACCGCGCGCGGCCGCAATATTCCTTACCTTCCGTACAACGTAGTTATGCCGACACTCGCTTCCCAGTGACCCAACGGACAACGTTGCAACACATGAGACAGGGATTCGAACGTCCACAACCCGCCCTACAAGATCTTTCCAGAGGGCGAGTTGTTGACAGAAAGCCTTTGGTTGGCAAACAGTTAAACCTCAACTGGATATAAGAGATATAATCTCGGCCCAACCCAGAACTTAGGGGGCTGAGTGAGGAATCCTTGGCAAGAACAGTGACTGCCAATTTGATTTATTCCCACCACCAAACCATGATTGATCCGGTTTGGTTGGGAACTGAAGGCTGCCCTAATCTCATTTCTGTGCTCCATCCATCCCTGACGAGCTTCTTCACCCTATCCATCCCACATACTAGAGATCTAGCACCTCCCTCATTGCCGGATCTCCCAAAGCTCTTGAGGTTCATCCACCTATTCAACATTATGATCGGGATGCGATGTAAAGGAGAACAAGCCTAGCCCACCATCCCTTAGTTCCGGCAAATATGGCTGCATCGGAAATGTGAAGGGAAGGTGCAGGATTTTCTTAACTGCTCTCTCTCTTGATTTTCCAGTCCGCTTCTCGCAGCAGACGACTAGTGACAGTAGGATTCTGAAGAGAGTGGATCCATCTTAAGAACAAGGTATTCGCGAAGAATTCGCAGCTTCTGCCCATGTTTTAAGGGGTGACTTCATAATACGCTGTAACTGCTCGTTGAGTGTCCTGAG
>JARTUT010001491.1:27500-38133 GCA_030674115.1 Micraspis discolor
CCGATCCGAACAGCCGCCTTACACCGACATGTCTCCGTGCCGCGGACCCTCTCGGATCCGTTGACGGTGCCTTATGTCGGGGGGCCGTTCGGTCGTCATCAGCGTAGTTACGGGCGACGTCCACCAATGTCGTCGAAATTCTTCTCCGTGCCGCGAGGACACGTATACGATCGATGCGTATAACTGGCGGTTCCCGTTGACGGTGCCTCGAAAACTAGACACGGGCTACATCGCGCCGTAAGAGGAGACCGATCCGAACAGCCGCCTTACACCGACATGTCTCCGTGCCGCGGACCCTCTCGGATCCGTTGACGGTGCCTTATGTCGGGGGGCCGTTCGGTCGTCATCAGCGTAGTTACGGGCGACGTCCACCAATGTCGTCGTTATTCTTCGCCGTGCCGCGAGAACACGTATACGATCGATGCGTATAGCCGGCGGTCCCCGTTGACGGTACCTCGAATTCGAGACACGGGCTACATCGCGCCGTAAAGGAGACCGATCCGAACAGCCGCCTTACACCGACATGTCTCCGTGCCGCGGACCCTCTCGGATCCGTTGACGGTGCCTTATGTCGGGGGCCGTTCGGTCGTCATCAGCGTAGTTACGGGCGACGTCCACCAATGTCGTCGAAATTCTTCACCGTGCCGCGGGGACACGTATACGATCCATATCGTCATAGGGTCATAGGTACCCGATTTGATCGGCATCCCGATCCGATACCAGACCTCTTATCGTTCTACTCGCCTCCGTGGCCGGCAAGATCCATTTTAGCGACAACGCAGACGGTTCGATCAGCTATCGGCAGATACTGCTCCATTATGAGTCTCTCTCTCCGATGGACGAACGCGTCCCGTTCATCAGATAAACGGAAGCTGCCCGGTCCGGAAAAAGGCGAGGTTCTTTAACGTCGATCGGACAACAACGATGCATCTGAATTAATCTCACGGCGCCGCTCCGCATACAGCTAAGGAAGGCATCCGATCGAAAGACGTCAACGAAGAGTCAATTGATGATCGACGATGGAAATTTCGGAATTCAACTGAATATAATGTATGTGTTGAACGTAATAAATTACGAAACACTTATTATATCGTTAATGATCCTTCCGCAGGTTCACCTACGGAAACCTTGTTACGACTTTTACTTCCTCTAAACGATCAAGTTTGGTCATCTTCCCAGCAACAGCGGTGACGCCGAAACGCCACCGCGTACCGGTCAAAGACCTCACTAAATCGTTCAATCGGTAGTAGCGACGGGCGGTGTGTACAAAGGGCAGGGACGTAATCAACGCGAGCTTATGACTCGCGCTTGCTGAGAATTCCTCGTTCATGGGAACAATTGCAAGCCCCAATCCCTAGCACGAAGGAGGTTCAGCGGGTTACCCGGGCCTCTCGGCCAGGGAAGACACGCTGATTCCTTCAGTGTAGCGCGCGTGCGGCCCAGAACATCTAAGGGCATCACAGACCTGTTATTGCTCAATCTCGTGCGGCTAGAAGCCGCCTGTCCCTCTAAGAAGAATATAATGTACGCAGACGGTAAAAACCCGCCGACCGAAATCAGGGGCCTTTGAGGATGTCTAATACGCCTGGTTAGCAGGCTAGAGTCTCGTTCGTTATCGGAATTAACCAGACAAATCGCTCCACCAACTAAGAACGGCCATGCACCACCACCCACCGAATCAAGAAAGAGCTCTCAATCTGTCAATCCTTCCGGTGTCCGGGCCTGGTGAGGTTTCCGTGTTGAGTCAAATTAAGCCGCAGGCTCCACTCCTGGTGGTGCCCTTCCGTCAATTCCTTTAAGTTTCAGCTTTGCAACCATACTTCCCCGGAACCCAAAGCTTTGGTTTCCCGGAAGCTGCCCGCCGAGTCATCGGAGGAACGTCGGCGGATCGCTAGCTGGCATGGTTTATGGTTAGAACTAGGGCGGTATCTGATCGCCTTCGAACCTCTAACTTTCGTTCTTGATCAATGAAAACGTTTTTGGCAAATGCTTTCGCTTCTGTCCGTCTTGCGACGATCAAAATTTCACCTCTAACGTCGCAATACGAATGCCCCCATCCGTTCCTGTTAATCATTACCTCGAAGATCGAAAACCAACAAAATGGATTCGAGGTCCTGTTTCATTATTCCATGCATAAAATATTCTGGCAAAATTTCAGCCTGCTTTAAGCACCTTAGTTTGTTCAAAGTAAAAGTGCCGGCCCACCTCGACACTCAATGAAGAGCACCTAGGCGGGTACAGATGGGTCGCCCTTGCGAACGACCCGCCGGCAGGACGTCCGCGACACGCCAGTTGACACCGCAAGCGATGAACCGGACGGCGCGGGACACAAGTTCGACTACGAGCTTTTTAACCGCAACAACTTTAATATACGCTATTGGGCTGGAATTACCGCGGCTGCTGGCACCAGACTTGCCCTCAATTGATCCTCGTTAAAGGGTTTAGAGTGTTCTCATTCCGATTACGGGGCCTCGGATGAGTCCCGTATCGTTATTTTCGTCACTACCTCCCCGAGCTGGGGTGGGTAATTTGCGCGCCTGCTGCCTTCGCATGGATGTGGTAGCCGTTTCTCAGGCTCCCTCTCCGGAATCGAACCTGATTCCCCGTTACCCGTAACAACCATGGTAGGCGCAGAACCTACCATCGACAGTTGATAAGGCAGACATTTGAAAGATGCGTCACCGGTACGAGACCGTGCGATCAGCATAAAGTTATTCAGATTCACCAAATTGAAAGACGAAGAGCTTGCGCTCGACACCTATTGGTTTTGATCTAATAAAGCGCTCCTTCCGTTCCCGGTCGGAGCTCTATTTGCATGTATTAGCTCTAGAATTACCACAGTTATCAAGTAAATGTGAGTACGATCTAAGGAACCATAACTGATTTAATGAGCCTTTCGCGGTTTCACCTTAATTTGGTTTGTACTGAGACATGCATGGCTTAATCTTTGAGACAAGCATATGACTACTGGCAGGATCAACCAGGGAACTGCGTTCCGAGACACGAGAACGGACGGTGGGTTCCGCGACAGCTACGAAAGCAGATCGTTAACCCTCGACGTCCAGTTCAGGCGTGCGTATGCGGCGCCGACACAAAGCCGTAAGACATCGGTCAGCGCCCCACTTCGAATACGACAGTTCAGGTGCTACGGATGATCTGTTGTCGCGCTAGAGCCCTCGAACGTCACATTCGAACTAACAAATCGTGACCGCTTCTAGAGCTCGGACGTCAGATCGAACCTTATAGCACCATCTTCAATTCAATTCAATAGAATTTTCGCAACGCCCATCTGCCTTTAAATTGCGTAACGTACGATAGATCAACGCATTGCCACTCCAATCTTCATATATGAATATATCATATCGATGATCGTTTTATTAAAATACACTTTCGTGAATTTTCGATCATCGCTCTAGCTAATTATTAATGTGACAACACCAAAACTTGAAAAAGTCACGGTTGCTGAGCACAATTCATTATTATCATGCGAAGTGGAGAGGTGCGGAGATAAACGCCGCACGCGGCAGACAGTCGAAGCTACGAGATCCGTAATAGATCCCTGCCGAGGCGCGAGCGAAACTAATCGATATGATCGACAGATCGACGCCCTCGTCATTTGATTATTATTCAATCACATTCTCGACCCTTCGTTATACATGATGATATATAACGACACGGTGTATTCGAGAAATCTCACATTTCTAATCACGCTTGGTAAGAAGCGAGCGGTCGCATGGTTTAACGTGGAATCAATACCTAGAGGTAGGCCACGATGAGTTTAAGGTTGACCGCATATGACCATTCGAATACAGAGAATCGAAGAGGGCCGCGGTCTCGCTGTGCGGGAGCTCAGACGCTAAGGGCGAGTACTGCCAAATACGATGATCGATCCACCAAGCTACAGATAGCAACGAATAAAACTTCATCTAGATCTAGCATTAAACCATCACATCACGATCGAACGACTTTGGTCCGTGTTTCATTATTTATCACAGTGTATATTTCATTTATCTGTGTTTCATTTTGCCTGTGTTTCATTATAACCCATTCATTCCATTCATTTATTTATTTATTCATGCACCTTTATCATATTTCATTGAGCCAAATTATATAATTTCAATACATGTTTTCATTTATGCCAGTATATCACATGTATTTCTTTTAAGTCGTCAATCGGAAGAGCGGGTTGCTAGATCAACATTGATGCGCATTCAGAAGCATATCGGCGGCGGTTCGATTTCTCATATATAAAGACAATATCTTCCGCATAGAATCTGTCATCGCCGGGGCAGTGTGACTTTTCGGTCTACCTCGATCAACTGATAATCCATCAAAGAACTCTCATGTTGGAACCCACATAACTATGGACGGTTATGACCTCTCTGTCTTCTCACCCCTTATATATGTCTGGGACCCCCAGATGACCCTCAGACAGCCCCAACGGAAAATTCTGAGTTATATTGCGTTAAGAAAAATAATATTTACGGACTCTGAATGCATGTCGATTTCATCCACATACATTCGTACGTCTTTCTTACGATCATACATCATCTTACAGGAAAGATTAATACGGAATCTCGGACTTTCGTACCATCCGACTCGGTCGTGTAAAAAACTTTACCAACAGACCGATACGACGTCAGTGCTTTCGAGATTTCCTTTTCGACCGAAACGGCGACCTACGATCCCATTGCCATCAGATCGGACGCCTCTCGGTGTTTCAAGATCGCTTTGCGTTTACACCTATCCCGACCACCATGCCCCTATATATGTCTGGTAAGCCCCAGATGACCCTCAGACGGCCCGAACGGACTATTCGGTGTTGTATTGCGTATAGCGAAATCGATTTTTACGGACTGAGAACGCATTCGGATATTACCTAACGCAATATAACAGACGTTCGTTCGTCTTTCTTACGTTCATACATCGTACGGAATCGATTAATAAGGAATCTCGGACTTTCGTATCACCCGACTCGGTCGTATAGAAAAACCTTTACTATCGGACCGATACTACGTCAGTGCTTTCGAGATTTCTTTTTCGACCGAAACGGCGACCTACGATCCCATTGCCATCAGATCGGACGCCTCTCGGTGTTTCAAGATCGCTTTGCGTTGACACCTCTCTCGACCACCATGCCCCTATATATGTCTAGATACCCCAGATGACCCTCAGACGGCCCGAACGGACTATTCGGTGTTATATTGCGTTTGGCGAGATCGATTTTTACGGACTGAGAATGCATTCGGATCTTGCCAACGCAATATAACAGACGTTCGTTCGTCTTTCTTACGTTCATACATCGTACGGAATCGATTAATAAGGAATCTCGGACTTTCGTATCACCCGTCTCGGTCGTATAGAAAAACTTTTACTATCGGACCGATACTACGTCAGTGCTTTCGAGATTTCTTTTTCGACCGGAACAGCGACCTACGATCCTATTGCCATCAGATCGGACGCCTCTCGGTGTTTCAAGATCGCTTTGCGTTGACACCTCTCTCGACCACCTCGCCCCTATATGTCTAGATACCCACAGATGACCCTCAGACGGCCCGAACGGACTATTCGGTGTTATATTGCGTTTAGCGAAATCGATTTTTACGGACTGAGAACGCATTCGGATCTTACCTAACGCAATATAACAGACGTTCGTTCGTCTTTCTTACGTTCATACATCGAACGGAATCGATTAATAAGGAATCTCGGACTTTCGTATCACCCGACTCGGTCGTATGAAAAACTTTTACAATCGGACCGATACTACGTCGGTGCTTTCGAGATTTCTTTTTCGACCGGAACAGCGACCTACGATCCTATTGCCATCAGATCGGACGCCTCTCGGTGTTTCAAGATCGCTTTGCGTTTACACCTCTCTCGACCACCATGCCCCTATATGTCTAGATACCCCAGATGACCCTCAGACGGCCCGAACGGACTATTCGGTGTTATATTGCGTTTAGCGAGATCGATTTTACGGACTGAGAATGCATTCGGATCTTGCCAACGCAATATAACAGACGTTCGTTCGTCTTTCTTACGTTCATACATCGTGCGGAATCGATTAATAAGGAATCTCGGACTTTCGTATCACCCGTCTCGGTCGTATAGAAAAACTTTTACTATCGGACCGATACTACGTCGGTGCTTTCGAGATTTCTTTTTCGACCGGAACAGCGACCTACGATCCTATTGCCATCAGATCGGACGCCTCTCGGTGTTTCAAGATCGCTTTGCGTTGACACCTCTCCCGACCACCTCTCCCTATATATGTCTAGATACACCCAGATGACCCTCAGACGGCCCGAACGGACTATTCGGTGTTATATTGCGTTTAGCATATTCGTGCCGGATCGGTCATGGACCGCGTTATATTGCGTTGAGAAAAATTTTTTTCAAAGACTCCGAAAGCGTATCGACTTCATCAAACGCGATGTATGATAGGTGTTCGCGTAGTTTTACGGACTTACATCTTCCCGTTCGGTGAACCGATCCGGTACGAACATCGTAGTTCGTACCGGGTTATATGCGTTTAGCGAAAATAATTTTACGGACTGAGGATGCATTCGGATCTTATATAACGCAATATAACAGACGTTCGTTCGTCGTTCTTACGTTCATGTATCGATCGGAAACTAATAATACGGAATCTCGGACTTTCGTACCACCCGACTCGGTCGTATAGAATAACTTCTACTATGGGACCGATACGACGTCGGTGCTTTCGAGATTTCTATTTCGACCGAAACAGCGACCTACGATCCCATTGCCATCGGATCGGACGCCTCTCGGTGTTTCAAGATCGCTTTGCGTTTACACCTCTCTCGACCACCATGCCCTATATATGTCTAGATACACCCAGATGACCCTCAGACGGCCCGAACGGACTGTTCGGTGTTATATTGCGTTTAGCATATTCGTGCCGGATCGGTCATGGACCGCGTTATATTGCGTTGAGAAAAATTTTTTTCAAAGACTCCGAAAGCGTATCGACTTCATCTAACGCGATGTATGATAGGTGTTCGCGTCGTTTTTACGGACTTACATCTTCCCGTTCGGTGAACCGATCCGGTACGAACATCGTAGTTCGTACCGGGTTATATTGCGTTTAGCGAAAATAATTTTTACGGACTGAGGATGCATTCGGATCTTATATAACGCAATATAACAGACGTTCGTTCGTCGTTCTTACGTTAATGTATCGATCGGAAACTAATAATACGGAATCTCGGACTTTCGTACCACCCGACTCAGTCGTATAGAATAACTTCTACTATGGGACCGATACGACGTCGGTGCTTTCGAGATTTCTATTTCGACCGAAACAGCGACCTACGATCCCATTGCCATCGGATCAGACGCCTCTCGGTGTTTCAAGATCGCTTTGCGTTTACACCTCTCTCGACCACCATGCCCCTATATATGTCTAGATACACCCAGATGACCCTCAGACGGCCCGAACGGACTGTTCGGTGTTATATTGCGTTTAGCATATTCGTGCCGGATCGGTCATGGACCGCGTTATATTGCGTTGAAAATTTTTTCAAAGACTCGAAAGCGTATCGACTTCATCAAACGCGATGTATGATAGGTGTTCGCGTAGTTTTACGGACTTACATCTTCCCGTTCGGTGAACCGATCCGGTACGAACATCGTAGTTCGTACCGGGTTATATTGCGTTTGAAAAATTATTTTCAAAGACCCCGAAGGCGTATCGACTTCGTCAAACGCGATGTATGATAGGTGTTCGCGTCGTTTTTACGGACTTACATCTTCCCGTTCGGTGAACCGATCCGGTACGAACATCGTAGTTCGTACCGGGTTATATTGCGTTGAGAAAAATTATTTTCAAAGACCCCGAAGGCGTATCGACTTCGTCAAACGCGATGTATGATAGGTGTTCGCGTCGTTTTTACGGACTTACATCTTCCCGTTCGGTGAACCGATCCGGTACGAACATCGTAGTTCGTACCGGGTCAGTTCAGGACGTGGTTATATTGCGTTGAGAAAAATCATTTTCAAAGACTCCGAAGGCGTATCGACCTCATCGAACGCGATGTTAGATAGGTGTTCGCGTCGTTTTACGGACTTATATCTTCTCGTTCGGTGAACCGATCCGGTACGAACAACACGTGAACCGATCCGGTACGAACAACGCGTGAACCGATCCGGTACGAACAACGCGTGAACCGATCCGGTACGAACAACGCGGGAACCGATCCGGTACGAACAACGCGGGAACCGATCCGGTACGAACCTCGCGGTGAACCGATCCGGTACGAACATCGTAGTTCGTGCGGGATCAGTTCAGGTTCGGGTTATATTGCGTTTAGAGGTTCGAGACCGGTCCGTTGGCGGCGCTAGCGCCACCTAGCGGCAGCATGCGGTACTAAAATGCACGTACAGATTCGACGGTGGCGCCATCTGGTGGCGCTCCGTCGAACTACGATTACAGGAACCTGTAATTTCGTAAGACGAATTCGCGCTTAGGAATTTCAAGGTCACGCTATGGAACTTCAAAGGTCACGCTTAGGAATTTCAAGGTCACGCGGTGGTTATAAAAAAACAACTCCGCGCATCACCGATGCATTAAGGGAAAGTGTAAGTAAATTTTTTCCGCCCGCCCGCGTAGCTGCGAAAGCAAATAAATTTTTTATAAGTCCCTTCGTTATACTGCGTTTAGGACTGACTGAAAAAAACCCGATTTAAAAACTCAGGTTGCCCCGATACGCACTCAGATTTTGTGCGCGTATCGGTTGTTTTTACTATTAGATATCTTCGGTGTCTATGCACCTGTCGTACTATGGCGATCGTTCAAGTTCGCGCGAACTCTGGCTCTGCACAGTTCGTCGACGAACGACCGTACGTAATAATAATACGACGCTTTTCAGAGTCGCCAGCTCGGCAAATGACTGCCACACTAAGATGGATATTTCGCAGAATAGATTAGAGTTGTTCCGGGTGTTTTTCTCCGGTATTTTATACATCAGAATTTCGATATAAGAATGATATATCGATCCATCGAAGTGTTTTCGCTCTTGCCGGCCGGCAACTACTTGATCGTCTTCAGCGTATAGTCATCTCGATCGTGCGATCGCGACTGACTACGCGCCATCGTGAACGATCGAACCGTCCGCCGTCGACAACGATCCTTGGGAAGTTGTCGCGGGGACAGTTCAACACGGGGTCTCGTCTAATCGACAAGACGAATCCCCAGGCTAAGGGCTGAGTATTAACAGATCGCAGCGTGAAACTGCTCTACCGAGTACAACACCCTGCCAGGTACGTAAGTCGTCTACAGACAATTCAAAGCTTCAACATCGAAATGAATGACCCATGATCGACCGCCAAGAGGCCAGGTAGGACGTAGCAGAATAGATCCGCCGCCCACCATCGGCCCCAGACGGCAAAAATGGCTCGTGCAGCATCAGATAGATATCGACGCCTAGTAAAGTCACATTGTTTGAGCCTTTCGACTCTAGAAGCTCAAAAAATATCGTTGCCATCTTTGACTAGACAGGATACGGCCTTAGAGGCGTTCAGGCATAATCCACGGATGGTAGCTTCGCACCACCGCCCGCCCGAGCGAGTGCGTGAACCAAATGTCCGAACCTGCGGTTCCTCTCGTACTGAGCAGGATTACTATCGCAACGACTAGTCATCAGTAGGGTAAAACTAACCTGTCTCGACGGTCTAAACCCAGCTCACGTTCCCTATTAACGGGTGAACAATCCGACGCTTGGCGAATTCTGCTTCGCAATGATAGGAAGAGCCGACATCGAAGGATCAAAAAGCGACGTCGCTATGAACGGCAGCCGCCACAAGCCAGTTATCCCTGTGGTAACTTTTCTGACACCTCTTGCTGAAAACTCTTCAAGCCAAAAGGATCGATAGGCCGTGCTTTCGCATGATCCTATGCGTACTGAACATCGGGATCAAGCCAGCATTTGCCCTTTTGCTCTACGCGAGGGTTTCTGTCCTCGCTGAGCTGGCCTTAGGACACCTGCGTTATTCTTTGACAGATGTACCGCCCCAGTCAAACTCCCGCCTGGCGGTGTCCTCTGATCGGATCACGCGGGAGCGTTTATCAGCGCCCGTAATCAAGGACGCTACGACCACGACCGATACGTTCGCGTTAACGAACGCAAGCGGAACGAAGCCGACGCCTCGACACGGTGCGCCACTCTTGGCGCTTGGTTCCGAGAACACCGTGACAGTCGCAGCCACTAGGGCAGACGACGCACGCGTTCCGTCTTACAGAGTAAGTAAAGAAACGATGAAAGTAGTGGTATTTCACTTTTGACGTTACCGTCTCCCACTTATGCTACACCTCTCATGTCTCCTTACGGTGCCAGACTAGAGTCAAGCTCAACAGGGTCTTCTTTCCCGCTAATTTTTCCAAGCCCGTTCCTTGGCGGTGGTTTCGCTAGATAGTAGCACCCCCCTGCGGGCATCTGCACCTCCGTGGTAAGGATTATAGCAGCGTCATCCCTAGGACATGCTACGGGGACGTATCCCCTCGCTAATTTTGGACCTTGAGAGCCATGCCTAGCTAGAAGCAGAGTTAGGGTTACCTGTGCGGGATCTGCTCTCCCCCGTCGATACCTTGTGGAATCAGCACCCCCCAGCCCCA
>JARTUT010001057.1:0-38072 GCA_030674115.1 Micraspis discolor
GTGATTAATATTTTAAGATTTTTATAGTTTGTTATAATAGTTTTACCCTTCGTTTAACATGGTTTGTCATAATAAATGTGCTGTGCCCAACTGCAACAGTGATTGTACAATAAGGCATTGCTTTCCTAATCCAGAAAAGGACCTAGATCGTTTTAATATGTGGATCAATGCAATCAATGATAAGGATATCATGGAAATGAATCCAATGGCGGTGTACAAGAAGAAAAGAGTGTGTCATATTCACTTCGAAGAGGCATATGTTTCTAAGTGGTCGCATCATTTATTTCGTAATGCTGTTCCAACACTGAAAATTCCTGGTGAGTGAAAATTATGCAACAATTGAATGGGAAATACACTTATTTGGTGTCCATAGGGGATAAAACATTTAAAAATTAAACCTTTATAGGTACATCTCGAATAGGCACATTTGATATTCAGACTACGCCAACTACATCCAGGTCTTTGGAACCTATAACAAGCTATATAGAAGAAGGATCTAGCTTTGAAACTGCAATTATTAATCTAGAGAAAGCAAACACACCAGGTAATCAATCTAAATCTTGTATGAAAAAAATTTTTAATGCGACAACAAAAAAGGGTGCCGATAGTCATAAGCTTGAATGGCAAATACTATTATATAGTGTCCATAGGGGATAAGACATTTAAACATTTAATCTTTTTAGGTACATCTCAAGCAAGCTCATTTTATATTCCGACCACGCCAACTACATCCAGGTCATGGAACCTATAACAAGCTATAAAGAAGAAGGATCAGGCTTTGAAGCTGCAATTATTAATCTAGAAAAAGCAAACACACCAGGTAATCAATCTAAATCATGTATGAAAAAATTTTTGTGCGACAACAAAAAAAGGGTGCCGATAGTCATAAGCTTGAATGGCAAATACTATTATTTAGTGTCCATAGGGGATAAGACATTTAAACATTTAATCTTTTTAGGTACATCTCAAACAAGCTCATTTGATATTCCGACCACGCCAACTACATCCAGGTCATCGGAACCTATAACAAGCTATATAGAAGAAGGTCCTTTACTATACAAAATATAAAATCAATTTGGCATATTTTGAAGAAAGAAGGTTTTCAATATCTCTTAACTAGGAGGTTGAATCAGGATCCTCTCGAAAACGCATTTGGACAACTAAGAAGCTTCGGAGGACAAAACAATAACCCTTCATGTCATCACTTTGTTGGAATTTATAAAATTTTGTTATTCAACACGACAGTGTCGATGTATAAGAATTCTTTCAATTGTGAGGACGATGAATGTGAGAATATGTTCATCACAATAAAAAAACTCTTTGTGGGGAAGGATGCTGCCAAATCGGACAACATTTTCATTGATGAAGAATATATAAAATCACCAAAAATACCTCATGAAAAACTGGCTGAATTGGCAACAAATTATGTGGCAGGCTATATTTTGAAAAAATTAGGAAAAAATATAGCCTGTCATGTATGCAAACGATGCTTGTTTTCTGAGGATTATAGTTCGAACGAAATCTTCTGATATCGGCTAGAGAATATGGAGGTTCCTTTGCCATGAGATTGTGTTACCCAACTCCTGGCTTTGTTGAAATGTTCTTTGAGATATGTCAAATAATAAATTTTTCTTGGACCAACAGCCCTCCTCTGAAAATTTAGCCGGTATCATCAAGCACACCATCATACGAACAGTGGACTCCAATTTCATTATCTCTTGAGGAAGAGAATCACAGAAATTCAATACTTGAAATGGTAGCAAAATTCTCTATAAGGACCATTATACATAATTGGTGCACAAAAGTGAACAATATAATTCAGGGGAAAGAAAAGGCCTACACTGGGAGTAATCCAATAAAAAAATTAGCGAACAAAATTTGCTCCAACAAGATTAAAACAAAAAATTTGAAGCAACCTAGTCACCTTGCTCAAAACGTTTGATCTTAAATAATAAATAGTTAAAGTTTGAATATTAGTGTTTTCTTTTCGATATTTGGAGCTTTATAGTGTCACATGATGTAAAAACATCGTTTAATATCCAATGAAAAATATCAACGTTATTGTGATGATGTAGGTAGGTAAAGCTTTAGATGAAAATAATAAATTTGAATGAATGACAATGGGAATTTTACATGATATTTTTGTCTCACGAATTGAAAATCTGAGAGTAATTTAATCATTTTCAGTTTACTAAGTGTTTCACACCTCTTCTAGAACAATAAAATTGGTGTGAAGCATTCGATGTAATTTCAACTCTACCCAGATTTTCTCGTCGAGACAAAAATCTTTCGTAGAAATCTCATTGTTCAAAATATCCATTAAATAAATTTTTTTGAATAAAAATTACTGGAACTGCATTCAAAATCCCCGCTTTGCAATTTAGTACCGATACGAGACTTAAGATCTCGCAAACATTCGTCTTCATCGGTTAACATTGGCGTGAACCGTCTATAGATTACTAGTCTGTGATGTGATACGATGTATCACAGACTTTCTTTGTCGATAAGCTTCATTCATGGTAGAAAAACACATGTATGAGGGGTTCGTATTTTCCTGACGGTTCTAGGACAGTCCTCAGGGTGCGCAGAACTGATGCGTAATAGCTGAGGATTTTTGATCATTTTGGACCATTCTTGGACAGTCAGAAAATTATCAGAGAAATGCAGAACCCGAACAGCAAAATGAGGATTAAAAATGGAGAGAGATAGGTACGGTTTTAGAGGTTCTTTGTTTAATTGCGCCTGCCAGACAACAACTTTCAAGCACTTGGTTGTTTTTTCATTTGTGTTTACGAATATTCGTCAGGAAATGTTTGACAAATAATATCTTGTATGAAGGTAATGAGTGATGTTTCTGTAATAAGCTGTATTAATACGTTAATTATATTGTTTCCAGGCTTTCACTTACTGTGTGAATAAATAAGAGAAGCATTAAGAATAAGAGACAAAACTAATTGTGGTTGGGAGTCGAGTTTTATTTTGGAGTTCTTAATCTTACAATCCATAAAAATGAATGACTAAATAAGATGGAAAGAAGAATTATTTGTACCTAGATGTTTAGAGAATATAAGACTAGGTGATATTTTCTTCCCCATTAAATGGAAAATTACTACAATGGGTATTAGAAAGAATAGTGGCCAATTATCCTTATTGCTTACTTCAGGTTAAACATTGGTATAACCTGCAACAAAATGGATATTCTCTTGTGGAGTGTACAGAAAAATATGCAGAGAGGTTGAACAGTTACTCAAAATTCATAATGCCAAAATATCACCAAGTGTATCCATGTGTAAAATCTAGTCATTGTACTCCGTAGTGCTACTTTTTGCAATAATCGAACCTTTCCAATTTTTTTTCAAAGCTGTTTTTGTAAGATATTGGAACTTATTAAAAAATAATGATTGCAAAGTATATTTCAGCAAATCAATTTTGATATTAAAAATAGTAGATAGCATGTGTAGCAATATATGTGTTTATGTTTGTGATTCTATTTAATCAACTGATTTAAGAGTTTCAAATGCTCTTTTTAATACATTATAACAGAATTTTGATTTGTCATATTTGCAGTTTCAGGATTGTCGATTCCTAAAATATGTTTATTGGGGTATACCTAATTTTCAAGAATTGGATTCAAAACGAAAGAATGTTTATTTCAATCGACAAAAGTATTGAAGGTATCATAGTAAATTGGGTGAAGATATCTCAACATATAATGTATGTTGAAAGAACTCATTTCAACCCTGAAATCTGTTTGATAAATTACACAAGGAATCGAACACTAATGTAATGGATTTTGAAGAAACTGGTTGTTTGTATTTATTAGATGTAAATAATTGGTATATCAAGCTGGTAAAGGGATTGTGTTTGAACATCTGTAAAGTTTTTAGCTTTTCATGTGAGTGTTTCAATTTGTCCAGACCTATGGGGGAGTGCTGAAATTAATTATTCAAATTCTTTTTTGTATGTGTATGTGTTTATATGAATCTGTTATCTGTTTGGCATCAGTGCTTCAAATCAAGCATTGCTCTACAGTTTATGTATCGGAAGAAAAATTCTTGTTTATATGATCTTTCTTGTTGAATATTCTGATAGTTTCTTGGTGCCTTATATAAGAAAAATTGTTTATAGAACTAATATCTGTTCTGTTTTGGCATGGGTACACTAGTGATCTATCATCACAGAGTTGGTTTTCTTTGAAACTCAGATGTGTTGTTGAAAATTCAGTCGAGCTGATACTGAATCTATATTTCCTAGAATTAATTTTTATTGTGAATATTAGTCTATATATAATTGTGCTCTATTTGATAAAAAATCAATGAATAATTTTGCATTGTATTCAGCCTCATGAAATCAGTTCATTGTATTTATGTATTTCAAGGTGAATCTCGTGACATTTAAATTTGTTGTATTACCCATAAATAAAAAAGCTTCTTCATCTTTGCAGGAAATCTTATTTCATACCCACTATATCAAATAAATTTATAGCTAAAATCTAAATTAATTCAATGATGTGATAATAACTAGTTATACAGATCTGAACGTGAAAATATTTCCAAAACATTATTGAACGCAAAGTAAAATTGGTAAATCAGTTAACCATACAATTTACTTATATAGGTAAGGGATTGCTCTGAATTCTGAAGTAGTTAATATTTCAGTTTATACTATCAATAATATTCATGTGTTAATGCAACCACTGTCTGAATATGGGTGATGCAACAAAGCACAGAAACTAGATCTATCGAAATGTTTTGTTTGATACAGATTCACTGTTCAGTATTAATCAGGTGGGATTATATATATATTTTGAGAATTTTAATAATGATAAGTAATTTGAATTGCGCTATTATAGTACTCAACTGTTTCTAACAACATTAAATTTTTGGTTTGTCGATGAAAATTTGATAAAACATTATTCTAACTATGGAAAACAATTTCATGCAGACGAAGCTCTCAAACAGATGAAGTTCGCTAAGAATTTCATTGATAATCAGGTTGCTGATAAATAAACTGAGATTCTCATTTCGTTTCATCAAAAATTTGAATTTTTGTAATATACCAAGATACATGCGCACATTACCTTATTGAATATAATGGTTTCAAATTGTTAATTTAAAAAGAGCTTTTAATGCAATTGGTAGTAAACTTTGATGTAAAGGGAAATCTTGATTTATTTCTCGTGTAAAATTACGAATTTACCACAAATTGCGTTTTCAAGTGATCGTTGTTTAAGGGTTGGTAGCATTTGTAGTCCGCAAAATATCCTGAACTGATACTTGCTCTCGAGTAGGTACCGATTTTGACTGTACTGGAACTGTACTGGGATTGTACTGAAAAAACCCGAACAGCGAACCAATTTGAAAATTTGGTCCAAAGTTTGTCAGAGAAAACCCGAACAAGTTGAATTTGGCAAAATGCGCAAACTCGTAGGACTATTTGAATCGGTTACAGCAGAAAATTTCAATTTAATTCTCCTGTTCATATAAGCCATAAATTGAAATAAAAGCAAATAGATTAATGAATACGTCAATATTGAATCATAATGCACATTTTTAATATTGCCGATTTGTTGACGAGAGCTGAAAAAAATTCCTTTTAATAAAGCTATTTTTCACATACCTACTTAAAAATAGTTAAGGAATTCGAAAAGATTATTTAGAAAACTTGAATCATTGTAATAAATAAAGTTGTACTAGTTCTTGCAATTTGAATTGGACAACTCAAGGAAATAAAGAAAACTCATAATCCTGCCCACAAAAACCTTTTATATTATTAATTAATAATCATTTAACTTAATACCAATTTATTCATGATTTGAAACCATCTATGTTTAGATTTGTTTATATCTGTTAACGGATGCAGAAAAAATTCAAACATTTCAAATTACGAAATAAATTGGTTAACTCCTCCCTCCTAAGGCGGTTCTACGGCAAAATCCTAAAATGGTCCTGAGGATAGTCCCAGAACCGTCAGAAAATAATCAGAAAAAATCCTGATATAACCTTGAACATCGGACTACTCGGTTCGAAATTAGTCAGAGAAAACCCGAACACCGAACTCTGAAATGCGCATGATTCTGATGGTTCTGGAACAGTCAGAATTTGAACCCGAATGAAGCTCAGTTAGCTCACCGGAAAAACCAAAAATTTTCTTAACTTTCGCAATTAGAATTCCATGATGAATCTTATCAAAAGCTTTTTGAAGATCTGTGTATACAACATCAACCTGCCCACCCAAATCCAATCTGTCGAAAACGAAATGCGAAAATGTAATTAAGTTAGTTGAGCACGATCTTTTACTCATGAATCCATGCTGCTCAGATGAGATGCTACTTCTAATTTTAGGATATATGGCATTAAACAAAAGTATCTCAAACAATTTAGAAAAGTTAGACAATATGGATATAGGCCTATAGTTACTTATGACGGAGGAGTTGTCCCTCTTTAGCACAGGAATAATTTTTGCCACCTTCCATCTTGTTGGAAACGTATGAGTCCTTAAAACTAAATTGAAAATATGCTTGAGTGGCTGCGATAGCACACCGATGCAGTCCTTCACAACGAAACTCGGAATCAAGTCTGGACCAGCCGTCAATTTGTTACTGAGTTTACGGGCTGCCGATCTAACCTCACTTTCAGATACACTGTCTATTGAAATGAAATTCCGATCATTACAACTCTCCCCAATTCCCTCACAACTCACCCGGACGTCAGCTTCATACACGGACCCGAAATAACTAGCAAATGAATCAACAATTTCAACAGGGCTGCTATAACTGTGGTCACCATACCTCATCACACCAGGAATTCTTGTGTGCCCCTTTCTGTCCTTCATGAAAGCCCAAAATTGGGTCGGATCATCATTTATTGAGCGCTCGACGGAAGGGATATATTCTCGGTAGAGTTCTTTAGTTTTCGATTTGACATTAGCTCTAGCAATTCGCAATTGATTTAAATCACAGGCATCACTGGTACGCTTGTACTTACGACGGTAGCTTTCTTTTAGGCGTATTAACTTAATAAGTTCCGACGTATACCAATGCGGATATCTTCGTGTCCTGAATTTCTTATACGGAACAGTGGCTGCAAAAATGCTATTCAAAGCCGAGTAAAGAATGTCGCAAGCTTCATCCGGGTGAGAAGCATCTATAACCTCAGACCAGTCATGGGTACCTATCACTTCGTACATCAGCCGAAAGTCCGCCTTCCTGAAATTGAACTCTTTGATGTTATCAAGAACTCCAAAATTATCGGAACAAGGTAATTGCTCACCGAAATATAAACAGAAAGGAGGATGATGTGAATCAATGTCAACCAAACCCGACGCCGAGCCCAGTGAAGACAGATGTAAATTTGTCAGTATGAGATCCAACATTCTACCGTTGCAATTAACGATATTATTAAATTGCCCGAGATCTAATATCTCCGAGAACATTGAAATTGCGACTGACCTGTCATCCGTACTATGGCCGCTGTTGAACAAAGGTGCATTGAAGTCGCCAACAAATAATACATTTTTATCCTGTATAAAATCCATAGAGCAAAGAGCATCAAAAAAAAGTCCATATGTACCAATGCTTGTGTTAGGAGGAATATATATTACAAAGACAAACACATACATCGATCCAGTATACAACCTGCATCCCACCACATCTATAGAAGGAGCCAGACTGCGCAACATTGTGAGATCTAAGGTTTCAGAGCGATACCTCTCATCAACGGCAAGCAGCACACCCCCCCCAGTCGAGGACTGAGACAAAGCTAAATTTCTGTCACAGCGATGTACACAATAATTATCGGTGAAAAGTTCCGATGTGTAAACACTCCCTTGTAACCATGTTTCACTAAGGCAAATGATATCATAATCAGAGGCGGCTATGGAACAGTAAAAATCGTGAGTTTTAGTGTTTAACCCCCGTACATTTTGATAGAAACACTGTTCGTAGAAAGTGAAGGAAACACCAACCCTCTTACGTCCCTTGCGACATATATTTGTAATTTCAGTGTTTGCTCTGTAATAAGTTTGATGAAGGAGCTTACCAATGTTCATTGGGTTAAGATTTCCCACACTATCTCGAACAGATTCAACAATGACACTGTAAGAGGAGTCATTAGAGGAATATTTGCAGGAAATCCTGGGAATAATGGGAGCATTTGACTTAGTTGTCTTAAGTTGTTGGCTAAGATCATCAATGTGAGAGATTAACTCACTGTCACCTACTTCGGTGGCAGATTTCATTAATATATTCAATTCATCGTTTAGAAAATTTAATTCACTAATATTAGAATTTGCAATGTCAGATAGAACTTTGGAAGAACGGGATGAGAGAAGACAGAGACACCTGGGGTTCATCCCGGGGCTCTCTCTTTGACATTATATAAAAACAAGTTATACACTTGGACTCACCTGAGCAACTATATTAATTTATTAAGTTCCAAGTAATTCATCAGCAAGAATAATTAAGACAGTCACCAAGGAGTAAAACTACTTAACACAAGGATGTTTTAAGATGTATCTTAAGGAATTTCCGGGAGCACTTTTGGTTTCCGATGTAAGGTTAGTCTGATTTCTTTCTAGGTTCTCTTTTGATCTGAGGTTATTTAAGCAGAAAATAACAAAGATATTGAATAACAATTCAATATCTTTGGAAAATAATGAGAGGTTATCCTTTCCATCTTTCATGTTGAGATTTTAAGATTGTTAGGAGTAGTTGTTTAGGTGATTAATATTTTAAGATTTTTTATAGTTTGTTATAATAGTTTTACCCTTCGTTTAACATGGTTTGTCATAATAAATGTGCTGTGCCCAACTGCAACAGTGATTGTACAATAAGGCATTGCTTTCCTAATCCAGAAAAGGACCTAGATCGTTTTAATATGTGGATCAATGCAATCAATGATAAGGATATCATGGAAATGAATCCAATGGCGGTGTACAAGAAGAAAAGAGTGTGTCATATTCACTTCGAAGAGGCATATGTTTCTAAGTGGTCTCATCAAAATTCAAAAACAATTTATAAAAGCACTAGAAATTAATTCTGAAACGTCAATGAGCGGCTTGAACCCTCAAGGTCATCCCAATATTCGTTCCAACTCGATTTCATCAAACAAATCTGCAAGTGTGAAAAGTAAACATACCGGGAACGATAATACATTTGTCACCGATACCACTACTGAGCGGCTGTTGCGAACTAAGAATGAAAATATAAATAAAAATAGTTTGCCCAGAAATATATTACCGGCACCTTCAAGTCATATAATTGCAGGAATAAATATGGCTAACCCACAGGATGAATGGGTTCATGTACAGAGAAAGAAAAGACGTAAGTTTGTTGTGGGACAAAATAAAGAATTAACTGGTATTAAAACAATACCAAAATATACTTCTCTACATGTTACGAGACTGGCCCCGGGAACGACAACTGATGATCTAAAAAGTATACTTGTTGGAAATTTTCCTGAAGTAATTTGTGAACCGTTACGTTCTAAACATCCTGAAATTTATTCATCAATGAAAATTTCAATTAATCAAGAAAACCTGAATAATATATGGAAAAAGGACATATGGCCAAATGGAGTTCGTGTTTCACAGTTTTTTCAAAAAAGGCAGGTCCCCACCGAAATTGCAGTGGAGGATCTCCCAAGGTCAATAAAATAGATGTACACACCCCCTTTCAAGGAACTTATTTAAAAATTCTGAATGTTAACGCCCAAGGAATAGGAAACAAATTGAACATTATGGAAATCCTGGTGGATGATCAACTCCCGGATGTTGTGTGTGTGACTGAACATATGTGTAGCAGTGAAAGTGTAGAGTATATTTCTTTACCTGGATATATTATTGCGGCACATTACTGCCGTGGGACAACGATTCATGGAGGTACCTTAATTTTTGTTAAAAATGACATAGAATTCAAAAAACTGCAAAGAAATTGAAAGAATTATCTATTATATTAGAACGCAGCTTCCGCAAAAACGACTTGATATTTGTCTGTGGTGATTTGAACGTCAATTATCTGGATCTCAATTGTGGCAAAAACGATTACTTGATGATATTATGTTGTGTTTTGATCTCAAAATAACTTCTTCCGAGCCTACCAGGATATTCACAAATAAAAATAATCATACATCAATTTCCAAACTTGACTACATTCTAACGAATGTCAAACCCGATAGCTATAACTGTCGGGTTTTTGAGCCTCATTTAGGGGATCATAAGGCAATGTTACTTTGTTATGTGGTTACTAAAACCCCACAGGACAAAAAAATGGGAAAAACATAAACTCATTAGGGACTGCTCTGAACAAAATCTATTTCATCTAAATAAGGTCATCTCAGAAAGCGATTTCTCTAGCATTTATACTGCATCTTCTGTCGATTGTGGTTTTTACCACTTACTACAAACTATACAGTGCTCAATAGAGGACTGCTGCCCACACTGCATTGTGGATGGGTGACTGAAAAAGTTCGACAAGAAAGCCGTGCTTTGAAAAACTTATTTTGGCTGAGCAAGTCCACAAACTCGAATTATTTGTTAGAATTATATAAAAGCAAGAAAAAGACTACAGACTACTTTTAACTAACACCAAACTTGAGTTTAACCGAAATATTCTATGTCGTTCCGTAAATATGAATAAAACTGTATGGAATATTGTGAACGAGGCGACCGGGAGAAAAGCTAGGCCTAAATTTCCCCCATCACTGCTAATAGGTGATGCTTTTTGCTCCGATACCAATAAAATTGTAAATGCGTTTGGTGAATATTTTTCTACTGTTAGTACAAAATGTATCCAACAACATTATGGGACCACATTTTCAAATATTTGTACATCGTCTAGGATTAATTGCAACACCTTTTTTTCCATCCTGTGACTCATATGGAGGTATTTCAAGCAATCACAAGTTTAAAAATAATAAGAGTACTGGTGCTGATTCGGTTTCCGCTAAAATGCTGAAATCATTTGCTCAACCAATCATTGAACATCTGGTTTACCTTATTAACCTTTCAATTACCAACGGCGTATTTCCATCTTGTCTGAAGTTGTCTACTGTGGTTCCGGTATTTAAGAAAGATGATCCTTCTATTATTAGTAATTATAGACCAATTTGTTTGCTTAGTGTTTTTCAAAGATAATCGAAAGGATAGTATTTGACCGAATGCTGGATTTCTTGGGTGGGTTCGGTTTGTTGAGTCGTGCTCAGCATGGTTTTCGGACGGGGCGTTCAGCACAGACTGCGGCCGTGTCTTTCATTGAACATGTTTATGCGTGTTTAGATGCTGGTCTATGGGTGTGCGGTCTCTTCTTTGATCTTTCGCGTGCATTCGATTGCTTAAACTTCGAGAACATACACAAAAAGCTGTTTAGTTTGGGATTTCGAGGAGTTTTTCTCCAGTGGATCAATAGTTTTTTAACGGACAGGTATTTATGTGTCAAATTAGCTGAATACATTTCTGATACATTCAGTGTCCTCTTGGGTGTTCCACAGGGGTCCGTGTTGGGTCCACTAATTTTCTTACTTTTCATCAATGACATGCCGGAACATGTGATTGCTGAGTGGATCACAATGTATGCCGATGATACGTCATTTGTAATTTCGGCCACAACACTTGAAGAACTCGTAAATAAGTGCAAAAATCTAATAAAAAGTTTCACGAAATGGTGCAAGGATAACTCTGTTATTGTCAATGTTGATAAGACTGAGTGGGTCATTTTCAGCCTCAGGGCTAGAAATGAGACTATAACGCTGAAGCATGACGATGTAATTGTCAGGTCAAAATCAGGCATCAAGTTTCTTGGCTTGATGGTGGACGACCAATTGAGGTGGTGTGATCACATCCAATATTTGAGCACTAAACTGAACAAGGCTTATTATGCTATGAGCAGGATAAGGGAATCTCTGCCCATGGAGTCATTAATCACCGTGTATTACGGACTTTTCCGTGCACATTTGGACTATGACATCTTGCTCTGGGGTAACTCAGTAAGTGTGGGCAGAATTTTAATTTGTCAGAAGAGGTTAGTACGCCTGATGTTCGGCTTGAGCTCGCGTACATCTTGTCGTAATGTTTTTGTTCAAAAGCAGATAATGACTGTGCCTTCATTATATATTTACAGATCCTTATTATATGCGAAAGAAAATATCAATACACTGCCTAATCTATCGGATGGACACGGTTATAATACCAGAAATGTGTCCACTTTATCTGTTCCTGCGCACAGGACATCCAGGTATGAGTCCTCTCCAAATTTTCAAAGAATAAGATTCTTCAATCATCTGCCCCTGCAATGAGAGAACTGCGATTTTCTGTGTTCAGGAGTAGATTGAAACAGATTTTGTTGAATAAGGCTTATTATAGCGTGGGGGAATATCTGGGAGATTCTGTTTTTTGTTAACATTTATATATTGCAAATTTTCATTGTTTCTTTTTATTGTAATTTTTCCTATTTTTCTATTGACTTGTCCTATACATGTAAAAATGTCAAAAAGGATTGAATAAAATGTTATGTTATCATTTATTTCGTAATGCTGTTCCAACACTGAATATTCCTGGTGAGTGAAAATTATGCAACAATTGAATGGGAAATACACTTATTTGGTGTCCATAGGGGATAAAACATTTAAAAATTAAACCTTTATAGGTACATCTCGAATAGGCACATTTGATATTCAGACTACGCCAACTACATCCAGGTCTTTGGAACCTATAACAAGCTATATAGAAGAAGGATCTAGCTTTGAAACTGCAATTATTAATCTAGAGAAAGCAAACACACCAGGTAATCAATCTAAATCTTGTATGAAAAAATTTTTGTGCGACAACAAAAAAAAAAGGGTGCCGATAGTCATAAGCTTGAATGGCAAATACTATTATATAGTGTCCATAGGGGATAAGACATTTAAACATTTAATCTTTTTAGGTACATCTCAAGCAAGCTCATTTTATATTCCGACCACGCCAACTACATCCAGGTCATCGGAACCTATAACAAGCTATATAGAAGAAGGATCAGGCTTTGAAGCTGCAATTATTAATCTAGAAAAAGCAAACACACCAGGTAATCAATCTAAATCATGTATGAAAAAATTTTTGTGCGACAACAAAAAAAGGGTGCCGATAGTCATAAGCTTGAATGGCAAATACTATTATTTAGTGTCCATAGGGGATAAGACATTTAAACATTTAATCTTTTTAGGTACATCTCAAACAAGCTCATTTGATATTCCGACCACGCCAACTACATCCAGGTCATCGGAACCTATAACAAGCTATATAGAAGAAGGTCCTTTACTATACAAAATATAAAATCAATTTGGCATATTTTGAAGAAAGAAGGTTTTCAATATCTCTTAACTAGGAGGTTGAATCAGGATCCTCTCGAAAACGCATTTGGACAACTAAGAAGCTTCGGAGGACAAAACAATAACCCTTCATGTCATCACTTTGTTGGAATTTATAAAATTTTGTTATTCAACACGACAGTGTCGATGTATAAGAATTCTTTCAATTATGAGGACGATGAATGTGAGAATATGTTCATCACAATAAAAAAACTCTTTGTGGGGAAGGATGCTGCCAAATCGGACAACATTTTCATTGATGAAGAATATATAAAATCACCAAAAATACCTCATGAAAAACTGGCTGAATTGGCAACAAATTATGTGGCAGGCTATATTTTGAAAAAATTAGGAAAAATATAGCCTGTCATGTATGCAAACGATGCTTGTTTTCTGAGGATTATAGTTCGGAACGAAATCTTCTGATATCGGCTAGAGAATATGGAGGTTCCTTTGCCCTGAGATTGTGTTACCCAACTCCTGGCTTTGTTGAAATGTTCTTTGAGATATGTCAAATAATAAATTTTTTCTTGGACCAACAGCCCTCCTCTGAAAATTTAGCCGGTATCATCAAGCACACCATCATACGAACAGTGGACTCCAATTTCATTATCTGCGAGGAAGAGAATCACAGAAATTCAATACTTGAAATGGTAGCAAAATTCTCTATAAGGACCATTATACATAATTGGTGCACAAAAGTGAACAATATAATTCAGGGGAAAGAAAAGGCCTACACTGGGAGTAATCCAATAAAAAAAATTAGCGAACAAAATTTGCTCCAACAGGATTAAAACAAAAAATTTGAAGCAACCTAGTCACCTTGCTCAAAACGTTTGATCTTAAATAATAAATAGTTAAAGTTTGAATATTAGTGTTTTCTTCTCGATATTTGGAGCTTTATAGTGTCACATGATGTAAAAACATCGTTTAATATCCAATGAAAAATATCAACGTTATTGTGATGATGTAGGTAGGTAAAGCTTTAGATGAAAATAATAAATTTGAATGAATGACAATGGGAATTTTACATGATATTTTTGTCTCACGAATTGAAAATCTGAGAGTAATTTAATCATTTTCAGTTTACTAAGTGTTTCACACCTCTTCTAGAACAATAAAATTGGTGTGAAGCATTCGATGTAATTTCAACTCTACCCAGATTTTCTCGTCGAGACAAAAATCTTTCGTAGAAATCTCATTGTTTAAAATATCCATTAAATAAATTTTTTTGAATAAAAATTACTGGAACTGCATTCAAAATCCCCGCTTTGCAATTTAGTACCGATACGAGACTTAAGATGTCGCAAACATTCGTCTTCATCGGTTAACATTGGCGTGAACCGTCTATAGATTACTGGTCTGTGATGTAATACGATGTATCATAGACTTTCTTTGTCGATGCGATTTTCGAGCGATGACGTCACAGAATGTACATTACATTTTAGAATTTTAGCGTATAACCATGGTAGAAAAACACATGTATGAGGGTATTTCAAGCGAGTAACCAGGTTATTATTTTGGTCCATCTAGCAGTTATTGCTGGTTTTTCTTGGTTATTCCTTCGAAATCCAGAAAGAATAACCAGAAATTATCGCTTGAATGCTCGGGTTTGGTTATCCGTGCTGTCATTCTTTCGATTCGCGTTTATTTATGCTCATAGGTTATCTGAGCATTTATCTGATTCAGATTAAAAGGGGCGAAGCTAATTTATTTCTATTTATACAAAAAGACATTTTTATAAGCAATTTTTTATTAGCCAATATATCCTTATAATGGAATTACTGAAACTACAATAAATTTAATAAGGAAAAAATACCTAATTAGACTCATATAATATCTATACATGTAAAAAAATGATCATAAAAAAAATTATTTTATGAGTAACTAGGAATGAAGAAAATGACAAGAAATGATTAAAATGAAAAATATCAATATTAACAGCTAGTAAAAGGAAGAAAATTAAGTCAAAGAGACAGAATGGGAATGTTTTGATTTTAAAATCAATGACGAATTTTTTTCCAGAGTTAGAAATTAAATCTATTTTTCCATTATTTCAAGATTATACTTGATGAAAATTTGAAACAAACACAAAAAGGCAATGAAAGAACTTCTTAATCTCTTAACTTTAGGAATGAAAATGACAAATCTCATGATGGTTTTAACAAACAATATTTTGAATTTGTATATTTCAGTTTATTCCAATTTAAAAAAAAAAGAGTAATTTGGTCACTTCTACTGCTTCTTCTTCCAATTTAATGATCTACCTTAAAATTTCTCCTCATTTCTACCATATTGTGCATTATCAGAACACCCAAACTATTGATACGATGCTTTGCAGATACTCTCAGTATTGCACACATAACATAAATTTGAAGCAACCTGAAAATTTATCTTTTCATAGTTCCATTAACAGAATTCTCAATGGATTTTTATTGATTTCTTGTGGCTTTAATTTTCAGGTTTTTCTTGTAATTTTCAAATCATTATCAATATAGATTGCTTCACACAAATGACATTTTCTCTTTGAACCTGTTATTTCTTCTCTTATAGAGTTATCCTGAAATTTGAAATAGAATTTAATATTATCTTTATAACAAATTAAATAAGAATAGATGGTTTTTCTGTGTTACTTCAACGTACTTTCAGTTGATGACTGCTCAAGTTTCTCACTGCATTCAATGTTTACAACTGCTGAAAAAATTTTTGATTACTGCAGCTAACAAAATACACAAGGAATTCTGTTTTTCTCTAATGAAAAGCAAACCTAATCTGTACATTCTACAATGCTTCTAATGGTTTCCAAATATTTTTTTTACCTAGGTGATTTATAGAAATTAAAGTTTTCTCCATTGAATGTACAGTTTCTGCTTCCAATTTTATTTTTGAGTTTTCCTAAAATTTAAATTGTGATCAAATACCTACAGCCCTCAAAGTTAAAATTTAAGAAAATCATTGGATTTATATGTTTCATTTCAACGCACCTTCAGTTGACAGACCAGTTATATTACTGATCTGTAATTTACAATTACCACATGATTTTCAGCAACATTATTCAGAAGCACATGATTATATTAGATCCTGAGTATTTCCTTCTTTCAAGAACTGTATTTCATAATTGCTCTGTTTTTTATTAAGTTGAAAAACTCTACATTCTTCTTATTTGATATCAGGGGTATTGTGGTCCCATTTTTGATGAGTTCTTTCAATCTAAACGACACAACTTTTCACCCACATTCTTTAAGTTTTCTTTTGAACCTGTGAATTTAGGAAGAGCGTATTATTTTTAATTTGATCTTAAATTGCCTTAGTTCCTACCTGGAGTTGAACTTCCATTTCGTTAAATCGAATTCGTGTTGCTACTTATAAAGTTTGGATTATTAATTATCTCTGTGAAATATTCAATAGTCTTTCGGTTCTACCAAGATCAGTTTTTCAACTTCCAAATAATTCAAAGTCCTTGCTATTGTTTACTATTTTCATGTTTATACACATCTAACCCTACTTGCTCTAATAATCGTAACCAGGTAGCAATGACCAGTAATGACCGCTACAAAGACCAAAATAATGACCAAAGTGTCGCTTGAAATTGATAAATGTTGTTTTCTCTTTAAAGAGAGATGGATACGAATCTATATCGATGTTGACCGTCACGGTTGTCTGTGGGTGATATCATAAGAGGAATGATATTACCATTCAAATCAGGACAAGTGCAAAATTTTAAATGAAAGCTTGTTGAAAATTCTTAACCAATCAGATACTCAAGGTTTATCGCATAGCAAGGACCTTACACTTTTTAATTTTTACTCTATGATATCCACCAAATAAATCTATGGTTCTACCCCCTTATTTTCAATAACATCAACGTGTCAATTTGATTTTCGTGTCACATTTGATGTTGTGTGCAGGTCACTTCAATTGACGTGAAGGTATTGTTTCGTATGTTGCTTCGTTAGAGGTTTGGTAAACCGTGCTATTCTGTTACTGTTTCATCATACTTTTTCATTTATTTTAAAATGGCCCCAAAACAGAGAATGCGTATTGCCAACGAAAAAGCCAGTAAAATGGTAACTCAAAGAGGAAATGTACCAAAATCATCTGTAAGTATCGAATTTGAGTACCCATATGTTCTTGTGTTATGTGGTATATCTTTCAGAAACAACAAAACGATTCATCTCCTGTTGGACCTTGGCTTTTAGCACTCTTCATTTTTGTTGTTTGTGGATCAGCAGTTTTTCAGATAATTCAATCCATCAGATTGGCTTGAACATCTTGAATTGAAAAGTTAACTTGCTCAGTCATAATTGTAAATCAAATATTTCTTATTAATTCGAGTTATCCTTCTATATTTTATTGCAGATTCTTTATGATTTATATTTGATTATATATTTATGATTATACTCTTAAAATGGCATTTACTTCAAGTATATAAAAATATTGACGAAGTACTGTAAGAAATCATTCCATTTGAAACTACTTTTGTTATGATGATAATAAAGATGACTTAGTTTAAATATTCGTTGTTTATTTACAAATTTCTATTGAGATTTAAGCAGTCTTGAGATCTCTTCGATATCAGTTAGTTATGAGATAGGTCAATTATTTTTATCGTGAGACAGTAAATTAATGAAGTTGGCTTTTCAGCAATTGCCTGTTACTTGAGTCTCATTCGTGTAGACAAGAGGTAACCTAGAGTGCTGAATTGATAAGGAAAATCTTCCATAATCGACACTTATTAAAAAAAAGTGAAACAGATGAGTAGGACCATATGAAAATATGTTTTTTTGTGAATCTAAATAGTTAGTGTTTGAAAAAAATTCTAATATTCAACACCCTCAATATACATGTATAATATATTCTTTGGATTTTTGGGGTACAAGTTGTGTTAGCAAACAAATGTGTGTTGTGTTAGCTATGTTGAAATGTGTTAAAAATAAAGGTGGAATCACTGACGTTGAGTTCAATATCTTTGGTTATTATCATGTTAAAATACTTCGAAAAATCCTATATCTAAGATAATCAGTTTGTTCCAGTTAAAAATTGTGTTATTGAATTATGACAAATTACAAAAAATTTCATTTGAAAAATTTTACTTGGAAAATAATTACTCCTAAACAACTGAAAAATGAATAAAACTGGGAAATTCATCCCTCTTCTCTGAAAATTTCAGCTCTTTACCTTATGCAGTTAGTGAGCTATTGTGCTCACAGACAGAATTTTTTACGTCGTTGGATTCTTCATATGCAAGTCCAAACAAAACAATCAGTATCATTTTAGCCCAAATATTCAAAAATATATATATATATATATATTTTGAACTCTGGGATTATAAACCTGTAGCAAACAATATAGCATGTGTTTGGAGAAAATTTAAGCTGAGGTTAGTGCTACTGGATACCATACAATTCGCAATATGACACAAGAGCTTAGGAAAAAACCTCAATAAATAAACCTTGTCTACCTGCAAAAGTAATTATTTGTATGTATTATATTCTTTATGAAATAACCTATAAAATTACAGACAATTGAACAAGTTAATCACCATTCTGTTCAGGTAAACAGGATTGCAAGAAAGGTAGTTGAAACTAAGTGAACAAATTGTTGATTATAAAGTTAAAACAAGTGAAGAAATTTTTGAGGGACTAAATCAAATTAATGAAATTTTGTGAAATAGTGGTGAAAAAATTTGTATTAAAAAAAAAATTAAGTTTCTATATCGTGAAAAAATTGAAGTGTTGACAGGAATACTATTGCATTTCAATCCATGGTGAACAAAATTCACCTAAATATATTGGGAAAATCAAATTTTTTTTTCTGTTTGGTACTAACCACTTAATTTTTATATCAGGTTTCAACATGACAACATGATGGGCTTCCAAGTTAAACACAAGGCACAATATCTTGAGGCAACTTTTTCTAACAGTCAATTCCAAAAATGGCCATAAGATTCATCTGGGAGCTTCACAACACATTTTAAAATAAACCTTTGCGTCATCAATGGTCTTACATCAATTCCCCCATAATATACAATTATGGATGAGTAGGTGTTGTACACATTTGGTATTCTATGCTACCCTCTAAAGTTAATTGAGGTGTTATGAAAACACAAATAATATAATCAATGGAATTATTAACAAACTTCAGAAATAAAAGTGTTTTAAATTCGTTAAATTTATTAAAAATGCAGTAGGATTCATTTAATTTAAACTGAAATCTCAATATAATAGAATAAGGCTGAAAATACATTTACGATCAACATCAGATATATCATAAAACCTTACATTTGACCTTGAATAGGAATCTAAAGCATTTAAATGTCTCCTAACATGCAATACCATAAATATGTCATCAACAAGCATCTCCTGAACAGTGCATTCTATTTCGAACTTAATAGTATGATTTTATGCCATTTTTTCTGATTTTAATAAGGGTATAGAATGTTTTTTTTGCAAAATTCTTGATTAATTAGCATCTTTTTTTTATTTCTATGGAAAGATGAGCCATATCAATAAATTTTAATACTGTTATTCACTACTATTATTGACAAATATAATAATAAACTAATTAATATTCTATTTGGTTTTGATATGCGAAATACAACATTACTGAGATAATACCAAATTAAAATTTTATATGATGTTTTTGCTACAGTTGTTATGATTTCTCTTTCAACTTTGAAATAGTTTAGGGTATGTGTGTTTTGTAATTTACACAGCATTGAGAACATTTTCTGGAATTTCACCACAATATTGAAATAGCATTTCAGTACATCTGGTGTATCACATAAACTTTAAAAATTTTATAAGGAGAGGTCATTAAATGCAGAGAAATGTAGAATATTGCAACATCAGAATACCTCCATAGAAAGTCCCCCTGAATCAAACTTCCTCAGAGATGCTAATTAATATCTTATATGGAATAATCAACTAGTGCCTTCATAAATTCGGAAAGGCGACTTTTCAACAAGTACATATTACTCCTATCTCAGATGACTGAACCAGACTGTTCAAAAAAAAATTGTACAATGAATCACAGTCACTCTTGGAAAAATTTTAACTCAAACACAAGGCTCCACATAGTTGCCTGGAAAAAGACCAGTGATACCATCCATGACTCCTTCCCACCATCCATCGTCGTTTTTCTTCAGAACATAAATAACTGCACTTTCTTGGAAGCTGAGCTCATCATCTTTGTCAGCGTAATAGTCATAAATAGCTATCACTTTTTCAATATAATTCTTTGGCACCCAACCAGGAAGGTCATCCTCATCAGGAACAATTGGCATTACAGCTGACGTTCGTGGCCTTCCAAAGGAGGCATGTTCGTCCTCTGGGGGAGGTGGTGGAGGTAATGGAGGTGATTGGCTATCTCTGAAAATCAAAATCATATAATAAGAAGCATTTATTCAGAAAATTCAACAGATATATTTGATGAATTATTATTATATAGTGTAGATTGATTTTTGGGCTATTACCACCATCTATTATGTACCAGGTAGACCGGTGTGAAGTGAGCCTCAAGATACAAATGTCTCAAGAGGGAACATTTGTTGTGAACGAGCCTTTTTTTTGTTTGATTGCTATGACATCTGTGAAACATATTTAGTATACATCAAGTCATAGAACAGTCAACATCATATTTTTCCATCGTGTAAAAATATCGAATTTTGTACCAGAAAGTGATGATTTGCGGAAAGCATTAATTTTTTGTTTTCATTTCAAGAAAAGTACTGCAGCGCCGCATCGAATGCTTGTCGAAGCATACGGTAATCGTGCTCTATCAAAAGCAACATGCAAAAGATTGTTTCAACGGTTCAGAAATAATGATTTTGGTGTGAGAAATGAAGAACGTGGAAGACAAACAAAAAAGTTTGAAGACGCTGAATTGCAAACGATATTGGACGGAGATGATACTTTGAATCAAAAGCAAATGGCAGAAATGTTGTACAACAAACAATTTCTGACCGTTTAAAAGCTATGGGAACGATTCAAAAGTGTGGAAAACAGGTGCCACATGAATTAAATGAAAGACGGATGGAAAACCGAAAAAACACTTCTTATTATACAGGATGTAAAAAATGTAAGCAATTAAATGTACAACCTAGTCCGCCCCTGATAAACTAAACAACTAAATGTTTTAAGGGCAGTATTTTGAGAGATCCTTACTACTGTTTATCGTATTAAATTTTCATTCAATTAAAAGATTTAAAAGATATTCAAGAAAAATTGATTACCATTCGCGTCCTTTAGGAGGCCGTAGCTCCCTAGGGGTGGCCGCTAGGAAAAAAACTTATGGGAACTTGCCATCTTATTTTTTGATGTTCTATCTGAATCCGAGAGATCTCCCACATTTCCCGGACACCCTCTATACAGGGTGTCTACTGTAATAGGTGCCAAACTTCAGTAGGTGATAGTACAAGTCATTTGCAACAAAAAATGTCCTATAACACTTTTTCGAAAAGTTGATGGTTATCGAGTTATTCAACACTTCTTGGTTTTTCGGAAATTTTTGCTTTCCCCTTTAAAAACAAGAATATCTCTGTTATTCTTACAGCTACATCAAATCTGATCATATCATCGCAAAGGGCAGTAAAGGCACTATAAAAAAGGTAGTTACTAATATTAAAAAAATGTTTTATACCGGGTGTTGTGAAAGGGTGAATGTAAAAATTGAAAAGAGTGCAAACTTAGTGGTATTTTCTTGTTAGCTGTACCATGGAAAATTGGTAAATTAGTAGTTGTTTTTTTTCTAGGAAAAACTAGTACATGTAATAGGCTTTTAAACGGTTTATCAACTTTTCACTTAACTTTTAGTTTTTCCAACAATATCACTGTTCTAAGTTAAAACAACATAGAATTCAGAAACGCAAATTTTATAAATATTTATTTCAGAACATTGTAGGTTCAAAACAGTCATAAATATTATTAATAGTAACATAAAAACATTAAATAAACTTTGAATGAAACTGAATGAACATAAAAATCAATGTTATTGCAAAACCGAATTGAAAACTATAAACACTGTTCAAATTGCCTACCCCTTTGCGCAATGCATTTAATACATCTTTTTCGTACAGAATCCACAACCTTTCGAAGTTCATTACGTTTTCGACGCATTGCATCACAACATTCCTGAATTCTGTTGATTAGATCTTCTCGATCATTAATGCGTTTTTTATACACATTTTCTTTCAAAGTGCCCCAAACATAATGGGTTAAGATCGGGGCTTCTAGGTGGCCATCTCACCGGACCATGTCTTCCAATCCATTTCTCCCCAAAGCATTGATTCATCCAGTCCCTTACAATTTGACCATTATGGGCAGGGCATCCGTCCATTTGAAAATAAAGTTCATATCTATCCACTATGGAAATATCTTCAAGAATGTCAACTACGTTATAATTCAGTAAATTTGTGAACTCATTGGAATTGAGGCGATCGGGAAGTATAACGGGCCCGAGTAGCCGCCCTCCCATCAATCCCAACCAAACATTGACTCTTAATTCATGCTGATAATGAGATATAACAGTCGCATGAGGATTTTCCGTTTCCCATATATGGGAATTTCGTAAATTTATTATTCCACTTTTAGTGAATGTTGTCTCATCTGTCCATAATATTTGATCACATCCCCACTCTTCCAACTTATTTAGGTACCACCTACAGAATTCTAATCTGACCTCATCATCCACAGGTAACAAATTCTGGACTTTATTTAAATGATACGGGTATAAATTATTTTGTTTCAAAACTCTGTGTACTGTGGAATGGTGAAGTCCTAATGTGGCACCAACACGCACCAACACCAACTACTTGTAGTGGGATCTTCTCTAATAAAGTATGGCTGGTGCTTGCCACCAGTGCTGAGCATTTCGACCCCCTTTTCTATTTCGTAAACCTCGAAACGATCCAGTTTCACCAGAGCGCTTAAAAACTTCTACAAATGCCTCTCTTCTAGGCTGTTGTCTATTGGGGAAACGTAACGCGTACTCCCGCACTGCTGCTCGCGAATTTCCGTTAGCAAACCCGTAAATAAACAGCATATCCCGATATTCAATATTTGAGAAAACAGGCATATTCTTTTTTTTTGTAGATGCGTATAAGTCGTATTGATTCGTTAAAGTAAATGATCTTTTTCTTAAGTTTACTTAATGACAGATCTTGTCAAATTTAAGTTAATTTGCATATCCTCGAACCCATGCAAATGTCAAGTTTGCTTAGCTCGAGATTAAATTCTGCCATATTGTTAATTTTCATTCGTGGCATTTATTCCCGGCGGCCCCTGTGGGTCCGCCAGATACGCACCAACACACCCTCCAACCCGCCTCCTCCTCAAACTTTTGTTTACAACTTTGCTGTTTTTATGTTACTATTAATAATATTTATAACTGTTTTGAAACTACAATGTTTTAAAATGAATTATCATAAAATTTGCGTTTCTGATTTTTGTGTTTTTCTGACTTAAAACCGTAATATTATTGGAAAAACAAAAAGTTAAGTGAAAAGTTGATAAACCGTTTAAAAGTCTATTACATGTACTAGTTTTTCCTAGAAAAAAAACAACTACTTATTTACCAGTTTTCAATGGCACAGCTAACAAGAAAATACCACTAAGTTTGCATTCTTTTCAATTTTTACATTTACCCTTTTACAACACCCGGTATAAAACATTTTTTTAATATTAGTAACTACCTTTTTTATAGTACCTTTACTGCCCTTTGCGATGATATGGTCAGATTTGATGTAGCTGTAAGAATAACAGAGATATTCTTGTTTTTAAAGGGGAAAGCAAAAATTTCCGAAAAACCAAGAAATGTTGAATAACTCGATAACCATCAACTTTTCGAAAAAGTGTTATAGGACATTTTTTGTTGCAAATGACTTGTACTATCTCCTACTGAAGTTTGGCACCTATTACAGTAGACACCCTGTATATGTCTGATGAAAAATATGTAAATAATTTCTTTATTCAATTAAAGTCCTTTATTATTATTATATACGAATTAAATTGAGCCACTTGAGTTAAATGTGTAGAAGTGCTAATTGGCGCAAAACAGTTGATGAACTAGATGAGTTATTCAATTGAAAATACAGAAGATAATGATTGAGTTTTAGTCTATTCAATATTCGTAGTGATTTATGACATGAATGGAAAAAATTTGTCTTAAAAAAACTATGAAATATTGGGAGAAACAACCAATGAATAATGGTTAAGATAAAACATGCATAAGGTTGTCTTTACGTTATTCAGGCTGCGTATACATTTCATAAAAATGAATGCTTCAATAAGCATCAATATAGACAACATGGTGTGTCGTCGGTTGCATTCAAAAACCTTTCTGAAACGCTATAGATAACATATTTCTGGCGCACGGTAAATGGCGCAGTGTTCTTTAACACAATTGTATTATTTGGCGCAATTCAGTTGAATGGAGTTATTGCGCCAAGAGATTTACTGCGCTATTCATCTCTAATCCAACTACCATCATCTCGAATTGTTGAATAAGATTAAAAAGGTTAAAATTGATATCTGTCCTTAAGGAATTAACTCACCTAGAAAGTCTCTGACCATGGGAATGAGATAATGTATGCATTCCAAGACTTCCTGCAGGTACTGGAGCATGTTGCTGCATCATCATTGGGTGATGTTGAGTTTTAGTTGGCAAGACCATCTCTTGGTTTACTAATGGAGAAGGTGGAGGAGGCATACTTATGTGGCGATCATCAATGTAGCCACTAGTCACTGGCGGAGGAGGAGGGGGTGTTTGTGGATGCATGTTCTGCTGCTGCATGTTCATAGGCATCACCATGCCAACCTAAGAAAAAATTTATTTTTCATTACTGCACCCTATTATAAAATCTTCTAATATGAAGTGTACTAAAAATAAATTCCTTATATAGCTAATAGATGGCCTTGGCTATCTGTACCTCCTACAGGGACGCTCTTATACTATTGCATAATGAAGCCACTGTAATATATCCTGTTATAAAAATGTTATCGAGATAACAGCACTGATAGAAAAGGCCAACGAGTATAATCTACCACTGTATCTTGCTATCGTGGATTATGAGAAGTCTTTTGACAGCGTAGAACTATGGGCGGTCGAAGAAGCCTTGGTTAATGGCAGAATAGATTCAACACACAAAAACCTGTTGAATAACGTTTATTTGGAAACAACGATCACAGTCCAACTTGACAACAATTTGAAGACATAGTGCATACCAATCAAAAAGGGAGTAAGACTAAATCACCAAAATTATTCACGATGGCTTTGGAAGAGTTATTCAGATCTCTGAACTGGAGTTACAAAGCCATAAAGATCAATGGCAGATTCCTCAATCATCTAAGATACGCTGATGATATAATCCTGATTGCCTTTGACTGGGAAGAACTACAAATAATGATAAGGAACTTCATGAGAAAGCGCTCCCGAGAGGATTGAGAATGAACATCGAAAAGACAAAAATTATGACCACTTCGAATGAACAACAGCCATTAATAGTAGACGGAGCAGTAAAAGGGCAGTCAGACGTAGACTTTCACCAAAGCAACTCTTGATAAAATCCGCAAGAGGCATAGGTCTATGGAAAGGAGGATGTTATGAATATCACTCAGGGATAAAAAAACGTAACGAATGGATAAGAGAAAAAACGAAGGTTATAGATGCAATAGAACGAACAATCCACTTAAGTATTATAATACAGAGTAACTCAATATTCCATCGATAACACGCCGAATTTGGATCTTTGAGATGGAAAAAAAGCTCAGACGGGTCGAAAAATGAATTCGATATCACTGGTAGCCGCTACCCTAACAGCAATTATTTCAATTTAAACGAAAGCACCCGATTTACATTGTAAATGTTGTTCTAGAACAAGAAAAATAGTAGAAATATCTGGGAATTCTCGTAGCACTGTTATGATACTTAAAAATTACAAGTTCCATCCATACAAGATGAGTTTGCTTCACGAAATGAACCAAGCTGATTTTGATCATCGATTACAATTTTGCGAAATAATGGTTGATATGAAAAGTAATAATCCGGACCTCCTTTTTATGTCTGCTTCTCTGATGAATCCCTTTATTTGAATGGATCTGTAAATGGTCACAATTGTCGATATTGGTCTGATACCAACCCAAGGTTATTCAAAAAGATTCACACTCAATATCCTGAAAAGCTGAATGTCTGGGATGAGCGTGAATCCAGCAACGGATTCCAGCAACACTTTTATCGCTTAGCGGACGGTGGCTTGCGCATGCTGTAACTACTGATCCCGGCTGAAAATTTGCTCTAAGGAATTATTCGCTTCTGAATTTCAACAGTTGACTCATTGAGTTGTTATTATAAGAGATAGTAGAGGAACTCTATGATTTGAAATGTTCGGCGTGATCCATTGCCATGCGCTTGAGATGCTACAAATAGAAATTGAATCTTTGGAATGGGCTATTCGATAGACTAAGACGAATTCCTGAAAAAACGTTGTCGCATATGTTTAATGAATTTAAGGTGATATTTATGACTGGAATAATCATTAGAATCGATGAAATCCAGTGTCGCGCTTCAGGGAGGGTACGGAGGGATTGGAAAAAATGCAAAGTCCAACAAAAATCAAAAAGAGCGTTGTCGCACCATTTGAAGATATTGGGATTGTTGATTTTTACATCGAGAATACTCTGTTATCAATGGAATCGATTGTCGGGCTTCAGGAACGGCAGGACCGGACTTTGAGAATTTCTACTAAAAAAAATTTAAAGTCCAACATAAAACAAAAAAAGCGTTGTCGCATCATCTGACGACATTGGGATTGTTGATTTTGATATTTGGAATACTCTGTTATCAATGGAATTGATTGTCGGGCCTCAGGAAGGGCAGGACCGGACTTCGAAAATTTCTACCAAAAAAAATTCAAAGTTCAATAAAAATCAATGAAATTTAAAAATGAAAAATTTCGCTTTTAAATTATAAGCTTTATAATATAAATATTTATATTATATACATTGAAGTTCCCTAACGCCAAGGGCCAGTACTTTCATTTCGAATGACGGAAAAATGCACTGATGGGAACATTTTTCAATTGAACATAATAAATTCCGTAATAAGAGTACCAAAAAATAACCAAAATACAAAAGAAGCCAATTTTATCTATTCAATACAGGGTGATTGTTTATATTTTACCCAATAGCTATATCAGTTAATATTGGTCGTACAAAAACGTTTAAATGGAAGAATTTATAGTATTTCTCAAGGGCATTCAGAATTCAGTATAAGGAAATGCATTAAAACACCGTAAATCTAAAAATTTCATGTGAACTCTAATTTTTTAAATGGGACACCCTGTATTTTATTATCTTAATCGGTGAAGCTCTGTTCTTCTGGTTTCAAATAATATACTTTATTACGGATATTTTCGGCAGTTTTTTAAAAATATAGAGAGCTCATGAACGCCACTCGAGAATGCTGTGATTTATTTAAATAGAAGTTGCCATGATAATAATACGATTGATGTTTCCTGTTAGATATTTAATTTGAATTGATAATTCGAGAGTTAAAATAGTATATAACATTGCTAGCAAGGTAAGAGGGTTTTTACTGGAGAATGGAGGATATTACAGTTACCTCCTTGAGTCAGTAAAACCCGTTACCTTGCGTGTATTGTTTTATATTTTATTTGTTTCTCATTTGTAAAAAGGTTAGATAAATTCAAAAAAAAATTCAATAACTTGTCGCAAATGTCGTAAGCTATGGAAGCATTGCCATGAACATAAGTGTTTATTTTTCAATACATTTGTTTTGGCGAAAGCAAAAATGAATGTACCAAAAGAAATTATTGGGGCAACCAGCAGTGTAGCTTCAAGTTTATTACCTGCAAAATCAGCTTCAAGGTACGAGCGAGAATACGGCGACTTCAAAAAGTGGCAAAACAAAAATTGTGTGATTGGGGTAACTGAAGATGTCTGTCGGTCTACTTGAATCAACTAGATTCAGCCCTAATACTTCATGGGCAAATCGTCTGCTTGGAAATTAAAGAAAATGCCCCTGTTCGGTGTTTCGGAAACGAAAAAATGAGCATTATACACCAAAAAAGGCCAAGTTATTAAGTAAAGAAGAGGCTGAACAATTTCTTTTACATGCTCCTGATGACTAGTGGTTGCCGGCGAAAATTGTAACAATATTTGGGATTTTTGGATGTTGACAACGGCAGATTAATTCACTCTCATTACGTGCTCAGAATACTTTTAATTATTTCCACCTCTTGATTGTCATTCCGGGTTCAGTCTTTCATTTTTGTCATAGTAGGGGAGCCCAAGAGGGGATTTGAAGAGTTACTCAAGCGCGTCAGAAAACTATACAAGGAGAAACCTTATACCTTGTAATGTACTCCTACCATATATAAACCCTTTATATAAGGGCGTGCTCCGAGGACAGCCTTCAGATTAGGCCAGTTGAGTTAAATACATACAGAATATATATTTCTATAATCTGATGATTTTAGCGTTGCATAAGGAAACGGATGAGTGGCAAAATTAAAAAAAAAAAACGTCACTTTGAAATACTCGAGCGCAATAATTTTTTTTTTATTTTGAAAGAAATCCTGTAAGAATTACAGAATAAAAATAATCTGACGATTTTCATAGGGCGATGTAGCTTAAACCATAAATATAGTGTGGTGCTTACAGCTGCTGAGAACTGGATTGAACTCCGTGTCTCTGTTTCCTTCTCACTCTTTCTTTATATTTCACTCTCTCGCACTATCCCCATACTACTATCAGCCGCCATACTGTTTTCATTTATTTGTTGTCTTTTACAATAATTTTATTAATTGAATGCAATCAATTTTATATGCATTATAATAATGAGCAATGTAACAGTGAAATGTGTACTTTGTGAGAAGGAAACATGTGAAAAATAAAAAAGTTCACACCAGATACTTTAAGAAAATGTATAACTACTTTGGAGTATCGTAGAGTAAAACCAGTTCGAAGAAAATCTAATAACGCTTATGCTACGGTTAAAATTTCTAATGAAACATCTTTAAACGATGGATATCATATCCAGTGCTACAAACCTTTTACCGCTATAAAAATACCGTCCGATATTCAAAAAAATGATGAAATAACACCAGAAAGTGCTCAGGAACGTGATGATACTCCAGAAATTACTGGAGAGAGTTCAGAAGTATCTATTTCTAGCAAACTACTGGACAAAGAGCAGATGAATAAGTTTTAATGTAATATATTATTCATAGTGTGATTATAATCCTAAGTAAAAATCATAGCATTCATTTTTTTGAATTAAATCTTGATAAGTTTTATTATTTTTTTTTTTTTTGACTAATAGCTTCACCATAATAACAAATATTTTTTTTACATTGTGAATTATTCTTATTTTGAAAATACAAAAAAATTCTGATCCTAATTACGGGTCAAATAATTTCAGAGCAGCTACTGAACACAATGTAGGAAAAAATCAGCCACTGCTTTCAGTTTATGATTTCAACTAACACATACGTCGCTCGAAGTTCCTGTTATGGAACTCTACAATACCTCGACTGTGACACTTGCGAGGTCGGCCGAGAACCCTTGACCGTCCCTATGTAACGGCAGGCGGGGGAAATTGTTCATTATTATAGATGTTTATTGCAAACATCAAATTAAAAATTGTAATTGATTATCTGACATCTTCATATGTTTCTCCTAAATTTGAGATAGAAAGAGAAATCATTATGTATTTAAAATTTTTTTACGTATCCTGTTCATAATTGAAATTTTCACCCTCAAATCTCAAATGACTATTATCATAAGTACTTGAATATTATTTCAATTTCAGAAAAAAGTGTATTCGTACTGTATGGAATAAATTTTGTGATTTTCTAACCATAAAATTCATTCTTAGTAACTGTAAATAGCAAAACAGCAACCCACGACTTGTTCATTTTTCAAAGACTAGGTTGGCCAAGATACCCTTGGGGAGGGGGTATATGAGAATTGCATTGCGTGTGTTTACACCTTGATTATCAGAGTTCAGTTCACTAGGTTCACTAGGTATCAAATTGCGGTGATTTGATTAGTTTTTTAGTAGATAACAGGTTTTCCATTATTAGAATAATTCTAATTGACAACGTTCACAACATGATGAATACGATTTTAATTTTACTAAGTTTTAAGATGAATTGTTGGACAGTTATACATTTTAGATATGATTTTCACTGTATTTGTAACATGTAAACTTGAAAAAGGCTCAATGTACGCCGAAACATATGTAGTAAAGTATGAATAAAAAAAAGATGAAATCCTAATTTCAATCATGTGCTCTAATCCCAAGAAAATTGCTTCTAAATTATATATATACATATATATATATGCTTGGTCTGGCCGACCCACTCCTAGAGGGCACGAGCCGTCACTGCTCGAGACTAATGTTGATGCATATGCTATGTGGCTTATGGAGACTTATGAAGAATCGCCACTGTTCTATATGAAAACTTTAGCCGATAACAACGTCAAGGTAAACTTAACAAACCACACATACAGGGTGTCTCAAGTTCAAGTGCCTATTAGACGTTTCTGGAGAACTAGACATATTTGAAATCTGAAAATTGGTTTATGATATTGTTCGAAGTTCTCTACAGAGCTAAAATATTTTCGAAGCCCAAAAACTTCCGGTTATACAGGGTGTGAAAATAAATTCGACGAAAAATTTTTTTTTCAAATTTTCCATTCCTGGTATGAACGAGTATTCAATAGTAAATACATTTCTGCTAAAACCATTGTATTGAATCGAATAATTTTCAAAATATCCAAAAAAAACTGGAAAAAAAGTCAAATATGTTCAGTCAGTAAGATGTTCACTATACTTATTTTAAAAATCCTGAGCGTAAACCGTTTTTACAACATCGAAGAGGAAGGATGTGAAAAGGTCATGCATCTTTTGGATGTCAAAAATATCATTACAGGGTGTTTCAAATTTTGTGTTGAAAATTGTGATCTTAAATTGGCCATAACTTCTGATTTTCAAATTAGAACCCTATTTTTTTATAATTTTGTTGGATTCTGCGATCAAAAATGATGATAGTTTTCTCACATGATTATGCTCCTAAATTCAATAATTTCTGAGTTATCTGAGATTTTCTGGATTTATGTAGTATGTAGAGTCAAATTCATAAGTATATTCTGTGAGCATGGAAGATAAATCATCCCATTTATAATTCACAACTGTCAGATAGGTCTTATTGTTAGTCGTTATGAAATTTTTTGATTTCACAAAATGAATCGTTGCTATTCTAATAATGAGATTTTGGATTTATTTCTTATATTGTATTTTTTCAATTGTATACACATTCAAATGCACTTAATGATATTGTTTATTTCAAATGGTGGATGACACAAAATGTTGAGTATCCAATGAGAAGTATCCCCATTTTTTTTTTACAATTTCTGAAAAGATGTTTCAAACTTTCCAAATTTTGGAATGTAAGAGCCTCTAAGGAATACAAAAAAAGGGCAGTTGATGAAATTAGTATTTCGTTAGTTGAAATAAGTTTTCGAAGCGAATGAGAATTCATCTCTTCAATAGGAAACACAAAATGTGTTCGAAGATAAGAGCTATCGGACGTCTGTAAAATCGATCCCGCTAATCTTCGCATAAAATAGTGGAAAATTCGCGAAAATAAATAAAATTTTTCGATCTACATGATTAGGTATTACCACACAGTGAGGTTGTACTGTTTATTATATTACTAGAGATCACCTAATTGAGGATTATTCTATTTTAAATAATTCTTAAATTGAATCATCACAGTTCCTGGGAAGTTCCGCACATGTTGCGAATGCATGATAAAAACATAAACAAAGTGCATTATCTGTTCTTATCTGCTGGTTATTCTTTCGGATTTGCCGATCCATCTTCGACTCGAACAGGTCCGTACTTGGAATTTCAATTACAATTGAAAAATGAATTGCTCAAAATGTAAACAGAAATTGGGAAAGAACTGCTACAGAATACAATGCAACGGTGATTGTAAGGAATGGTATCACGATAAGTGTACTGGATTAGAGAAGGAGGCCTTGATGAAGGTTAAGACTGGGAAATCTCACTGGATTTGCGACAGTTGTGTATCAGTCCAAGAAGATGAAGAGGGGGGAAGCGAGTCTGGGGATGATTCCAGTTCCGAAGACGAAGATATTCAGCTCCTGATCGGTGAACCAAAAAATAAAAAAAAGTCAAAAAAATCACCAATGTACACATTGAATGACGTAATGATCCGATTGGAAAGACTCATAACAATTAATGAAGATATGAAAAAGAAAATGGAAAAACAAGAAAAATTAAATAAAGAATTGAAAAAGGAGATTTTGGAACTTAAGGAGAACCAGAACAATTTGAAAAAGGAAGTTAGCGTTCTCAAGAAGGAAAAGAATCTAAATGATCAGGACAAACTGAAAAACAACATCATTGTCAGTGGGCTACCAAATATACCTGAAACTGAAGAACTACAAAAAGTAACTTTTCTCAATATAGCAAAAAAATTGAATATACAAATAAAGAAGGAAGATATAAAGGTGAATGAAATAGGTAAGGGAGCCAATAAACAGCTAAAAGTAATTCTCCTGGATATAGACACCAAACATAAGCTAATGAAAGCTAAAAAGGAAATTCAGCTTAAATCCTCCGATATTGGTTACACAGAAAATAAGACTCTATACTTGAATCATGACCTTACGAAAGATAATCAACTTCTCTTCAAACAAGCTAGGGCATTTAAACTTCAGAATAAATACAAATATGTTTGGATCTCAGAAGGAAAGATCTTAATGAGAAAAGATGATGTAAGCAAAATTATAGAAGTACACTCTGAACAACAGTTATCAAGACTTCAAAATTCAAAAAACTAAACTTCAGTAAACACAAATCAAACTATAAAGTAAATAGCAAAAAAAATTCAATAAAGAAAAATATAAGCCATCCATTAAGTATAATGAATTACAATACTAGATCCCTTAAAAGTAACCAAAAAATAGATAATCTGAATTATTATGTTGATGTTAACAGTAAACCAGACCTAATTGTGCTGGCGGAGACATGGTTGTACGATTCTCAAACGGTGCACTATCAAATTAACGGCTATGAAGGCATCTTCGACTGTCGTGGTACACGAGGAGGAGGAGTAGCAGTATTTGTAAGAGATGATCTTGTTTTTAATGTAATAGAAATGCCAAATGAAAGATGCTGCAACATCTTGATGTTGCGTTTAGATAGTTATCAGCTAAATATATGTGCAATATACCGTGCTCCCAAAAATAACGTTAATACATTCATTCCATATGTCAACTCAATTCTTGAAAAATATCAAAACACTATAATAATTGGTGATATCAACATAGATAAATTAAGTAATAACTCTACTTGTAAAAAATATATAGACTGCATTTCATGTAACGACTTTGAAATAAAAAATAAGGAAATAACTAGAAGGAACATCAATGGAGGAACTCTTGTCGATCACATACTTACACCCATACCATTGAACTGTAAAGTAACTACAACCGATATTCCCATATCAGATCATAGACTTCTGTTGGCCAGTGTAGAGACAGAGACAAATTCACCTCGCAGAAAAACCATCAAGTATTCTTTTACCACCAATTATAAAAAATTCCGAGATATCATTAGCACAGAATTGGCTAGAACCAGATTAAAATCATTAGACCAGTTAATAGACATTGTGAGTTCTGCAAAAACCAACCCTACAAGGAGAAAGAAAATTACAATAAAGAATAATAATCACTGGTTTAATCAACACTTGAAATCACTAATTAAAAGAAGAGATAAACTATACAAGAGAGCCTTGAGACATCCTAACTCTAATTGTTGTTTACAAGCGTTCAGGAAGCTGAAACTCACACAATCAAAGCTATAAAGGAATCCAAAGCACGTTATTACATAAATAAACTTAAAAACACGGAAAATAACACAAAAAAATTATGGACGATAATAAAAGACATTTTACCAAATAAAATCAAAAAGAAATCTACTCCCATCATCCTAAAGCATAATAATAAAACCTATTCAACAAAAAAAAAACAATAGCTAATGTATTCAATGATTATTTCGTAAATATAGCAAAAAAACTTCAAAAAGATATAAAAAAACCGAGGATTCCTATTCCGGAAATAACAAATGACAAAACCATTCTGCTCCGTCCAACAAGTGAACACGAAGTAAAAGGGATTATATCATCTATAAAAAAAATGCTCACCAGGCCCAGATAATGTCACCATACAGGATGTTCTCAGAATATATCACATTATAAAATCACCACTGGTATACTTGTTAAATAAATGTATTAAAAATGGTACCTTCCCTGAGAGGTGTAAAATATCTAGAGTTAAAGTAATGCATAAAAAAGGTAACAAACTAGAACCAGGCAACTATCGACCAATATCCATTACATCAGTTTTCTCAAAAATACTGGAAAAAATAATTAAGATCAGGTTGTTCGGGTTCTTCAAGTTTTCAGGATCTCAATATGGATTTCAAAATAATAGCTCAACAGAGGGTGCAGCTGTTGACCTGGTGGAGTACATCACAGAACGATTAGATGAGGGAGAGGACGTGATTGGTGTCTTTGTTGACCTTAATAAAGCTTTTGATACCATTAATATAAAAGTTTTATCAAAAAAGCTGAAAAAAATGGGTATCCAAGGACCAGCGCTCAGGATGTTTCGGTCCTTCTTGACAAACCGACGTCAATATGTTGTCTACGAAGGATTTAAAAGTAAGCACATGACGGTGAAAAGTGGCGTGCCACAGGGTACAGTACTTGGACCTCTCCTGTACTTGCTATATGTGGAAAATATATCCAACGCAGGACTAAAAGCAAAATATTTCATGTTTGCGGATGATACCGTGCTACTCCACAGTCACAGGGACACTGCCTATTTACAACAACTGATTGATGACGACATCGAGAAATTTATCGATTGGCTTGGAGGTAACAAACTGGTTCTAAACAAGGAAAAAACTGTATACATGCACTTCAAACAAAAGAATAAAAGCAGTACCACACCCCAGCTCTCTATAGAAGGCGTTCCCTTACGTCAGGTTACTGACGTTAAGTACTTGGGACTTAACATCACGGATGATCTGCGCTGGGATAGACATGTGGATGGCATGGTGAGGAGATTGTCAGGATTAACTGGTGCCTTCAGACGGTTCACTGATGTTCTTCCCTATGAATCAAGGAAGATCTTGTACTTCGCTCATATACAGTCAACATTGAGCTTCTTATCAGTAATATGGGGAAACACGTCAAAGTTCAACAGGGCCAGAATTCAGAGAGTTCAGAATAAGGTACTAAAAACCCTCTATGGTATAAAGTATGATACTCCAACTACAGAACTCTACAAGTTGGTTCCAGTTCTTAAGTTTGATCTACTTAGAATATCAAATCAGTGCAAACTCATCTACAAAATAAAAAATAAGCTGACAAAAACTGAAGCTCTACTGAAGGAAGTTGGCAGCTTTCACACCTATGATACAAGGAATAGGAGCAATTTATTGCTAAAAAAGGCAAGAACCGAACTCGCCAGGGGGTCCCCAGTGTATGCCAGCACCCAGGAATACAACAAACTTCCATTCAAGGACTTTGATGTGAGCTTCCAGAAGTTCAAGAATTTATTGAGGAGTTACCTGATGACATAGTGCAGGAGTGATTGAGTTTTTTATTTCCATGTCTCTGTAGAATTAATTATCTTAGATTCCACAGTAAACATCACTTGCATGTGATGGTTGGTGGTCTTAATTGTAAATAAATAAAAAAAAAATAAAATTAAATAGATTCGCTACTTCAGTACACCGAATTATGAATATAAATAAATTATGATAATAAAAATAAAAATACGTTTCAAAACTCAAATTAACAAAATAAATGATCAGGTAAAATTCTCAATATGGTAACCATTTTGCTCCACACACTTTCGAATACGTCTTGAAACACCTCGGTTAATCGCTCGCTCAATTTCCTCCCCCTTTAGAGAGTGGAAAGCATCCTCCACACGCCGTATCAAATCTTCTTTGCTTTCAATAGGAGATTCATAGACTATGATTTTTATTTTACCCCATAAATAAAAATCTAAGGGAGTAAGATCGGGAGATCCTGGGGACCAAAATAGTGAAGAACGGCGTCCGATCCACCGATTACCAAACATTGCATTCAGTTCTTCAGACACCTCGTGCGAACTATGTGCCGGAGCTCCATCCAATTGATAATATGCGGTAGTCGACATACTCAACGGCAGTTCATCCAAAAACTCAGAAACAAAATTTCTCAGGATTTCCAAAAATTTTTCTGTATTTAAATTTTCTTCATAAATGTAGTACCGCACTTTATTGTTCATCAAAAGAGCAAACACATTAAAACTAAATTTGTTCTGGGGGTTTCTTTGTCTTTTTCTATGAGGATTTTCACTTCTCCAAATGTGGCAATACTTTCTATTAAATAGTCCTTCATTATTGAATCTTGCTTCGTCTGTCCAAATGATCTTTTTCAAAAAATGTTCATCATTTTCAAGTTTTTCTAATATTCCTCTACAAAAATTTAACCTTTTTATGTAGTCACCTGGTTCTAATGCATGAACTTTCCCATATTTGTAGTCATGCATGTTGTGTTTTTTCAAAATTCGGTGCACTGAATTTCTGTCTAAATAGACTTCATGAGCTGCACTTCGAATAGATGCATTTTCATTTGCTTCGAAATAAGTCAAAACACTAATTTCATTTTCCTCATCATCAACTACCCTTCTTTTGTATTCTTTAGGGGTTCTTACACATCCAAAACTTTGAAAGTTTGAAACATATTTTCTAAAGATCTTCTCCGCCATGGAAGGTAAATGGGGATACTTCTCGTTAAAGGCCCGGCAGGTTCTACTAATAATTCTGTCACATTCACCATGTATATAAAATAGATCCAGAATTTCGTAATTAGAATAACGGTTCATTTTGTTAAATCGAGAAATGAAGATAACGAATAACAATAACACCTGACACTTGTGAATTATTAACAGATAATTTATCTTCTATGGGTACAGAGTGTTCCTATGGTTTCGAAAGAATATTCATTGAATTATTTTAGATGCAATCAATTTGACTCTACCTACTACATAAATCCAGAAAATCTCAAATAACTCAGAAATTATTGAATTTAGGAGCATAATCATGTGAGAAAACTATCAGGCCTGGCAGGTTCTACTAATAATTCTGTCACATTCACCATGTATATAAAATAGATCCAGAATTTCGTAATTAGAATAACGGTTCATTTTGTTAAATCAAGAAATGAAGATAACGAATAACAATAACACCTGACAGTTGTGAATTATTAACAGATAATTTATCTTCTATGGGTACAGAGTGTTCGCATGGTTTCGAAAGAATATTCATTGAATTATTTTAGATGCAATCAATTTGACTCTACGTACACCATAAATCCAGAAAATCTCAAATAACTCAGAAATTATTGAATTTAGGAGCATAATCATGTGAGAAAACTATCATTATTTTTGACCGCAGAATCCAATAAAATTATAAAAAATAGGGTTCTAATTTGAAAATCAGAAGTTATGACCAATTTAAGATCACAATTTTCAACACAAAATTTGAAACACCCTGTGATGATATTTTTGAAACCCAAAAGATGCATGACCTTTCCACATCCTTCCTTTTCGATGTTGTAAA